>AWWV01013833.1:0-16425 GCA_001974805.1 Corchorus capsularis | reverse complement strand
CTAATTTTTAAATAATTAATAACTAATTGGTAATTTTAACCTTAATTAAATTTTACAATTAATAGATTAATTAAATTAATATTAAATTACAATTTTTTTGAAAAAAAAAGAAAGAAAGAAAGAAAGGGGTGCAAAGGGATTGCGCCCCTTCATATGGCGAGGTGCAAAGCACAAGGCGATTATGCCTCGCCATATGGTTGCGTCCCGCCATATGGCGAGGCTGTTTCAACCGAAATTGCTTATATGTTAAATTATTTTTTCTGAAAAAAAAAAATCTTCCCTAGAATCCTATTCATCCTTTGCCTCTCCCGCGAATTTGATCCGACATGATTTTGGATGTTAATTTGCTTGAAAAATTGATATTTTAGGTTGAAGGTTTGAGAGGATTTGAAAGGTTAGAAAGTTTGAAAAAGATGAAGCAAAAGGCAAATGTGTCTTTTGGGAGGCGGTAACTAGTAAAAAGGGGCGGTGTTTAGCAATTCATAACACAAAACATAGAACACCCCTTCTTCAAAGCAAACATAATTTTTCTAAAACCCCTCCCAAACCCTCCCCCTCCCTACCCTACCCCTCCTCATTTGAACCAAACAATGGCTAAAGAGGAAAAATAGTGAAATGGGCTCCATATTTACTACAAACCCACAAGTCATCTAGCCAAAACGTTATTCAAGCCTTTTACACTTGAAACCCTAAAATAATTATCTTCCCAAAATGGGCCCAAACATTTCAAAACCTGTATACTGAATAGTCTGAAACAGGCTTTATGCTATCAGATTTCCATAATTAGAACAGTCCAGACTGTTACTAAAGAGTCCCTCAAACAAACTTGAGAATTGTGGATTACAGAAAAACTTACAGACCACTGTAATAAAAAAATAGCCACACCTGAGTAAGGCAACTTGTAAAACGTGATAAGAAAGCTCACATTCCCTCTAGATCATTTAATGCAAACGAATCATAGACATGAGTAAACAAATGACGCAAACAAGCCACAAAAGATGTAGCATTGTCCCTATAATAATTTTTACCCTTCTTATAGTTACATACTTACAGATTTGACCTATCTCAGGTAGGGTAAAAACAATGGACTCTATATCACTTTTCCATTCAAAATTTCCATAAAAATCACGCAGTAAATCACGAGAGTCCGAATCTATGGCAAATTGTACCTTTAAACCTAAGGTGTAGAGCTAAAACTTTTGAGGTACCCAAAATAAGGGGTGAGCACGAACTAGCTCATTATCAGCATGGAAGGAGCTAGAAAAGCCCTTGGCGACTCTGCCGCTGGAGAAGCCCTCCCCCTTGCTCCAGATCATCAAAAGTCAAGAATCTAGTGTAAACATATATCTATATGTCTGTCACTCTCTTGATGACACTCTCTCGCTCTCTCTCTAGCACTTCGCCTGATGCTCAGGATACTTCACATGAAGAAGTTGACTTTCTCCACTGAAGTACAAAGCATTTCAAGGATAACTCAGAAAGCATGGAAGTGGAGCTCAGAGAATCTCCACCAGAAATACTTGGTGACTCTATCGCTAGAGAAGCCCTCTGATAGCTGTTAGTTTTACATGTTTATTAGTGTCAAATTGATATATATTTTGTGTATTATCTAACATTTTTTACGGTTTTATTTGTTAATTCCTCATATTTATGATTTTATGACTTGTAGGTTTAATTTGGAGCATTTAGGACTTTCATTGAAGGATCTTTGCATGAATTTATCATCTCGTAGAAGTGAAGAGCATTGGAGCAAAAATTTGGAATCAAAATTTGAAGAGAAGCTGAAAATGCAGGACAACATCAGCCCCGATGTTGTTAACTTCTGCCCAGACGTTGCGCTGTTGAAAAATGAGCAAAGATTTCAGGACAACTTCTGTACCGATCCTGTCAACTTCGGGATAGAAGTTGTTGCGATTTTCACCTAAATTAAATTACTCTAAACTCTTGTAATTTGACCTAGAAAGTCATGTGCCGACTTTGGACATATAAATAGGATATTTTAGAGTTATTTAGACATCTTTTACATCTCTTTGAAGAAGAGAAACGCTACTTTGCTATGGGAGAGAAAGATTTCAGAGATTAAGCAGGATTTGAGAGATCAACCTTGTTTCAGTCTAAGATTTCTTCTTCTCTTGTTATCTTTGTTATGGATTTCATATTCAATTATATTTCTTTTATGGTTTTGTTTTTGAATATGAGTGGCTAAAAACCTAATTAGGGTTAGGGATGTAGCCTTTGCAATTGTTTAATTATTAAGCATGATTTTATGATTTTGGTTGGTTGAATTTATTCTCTTTAATCTAATTGTTGAATCTATGCCTGATCACCATAGGTTTTAATCTTAGGGATTTAGTCAAGGACTGAGAGGTGAAGCTAAATCTATGCACTAGGAGAATAAACGTGTTAAATCTAGAGATAGAGATATCCTAGGTTGATACGATAATGTTAGAATTATTAGAGCTTAATGAATTTAATTGGGTTAAAATTGCACATTCGAGAGGTGCTAATTTACTTGGTTAAATATATCTAAGTAGCCTGAGAGGGAGCGTAGTGTCTTTAGAATAATTGTTATTTCAACCTGTAGAATTATCATGCTCAGTAATTAGGCCTTAGCTTAGGTGAAATCCCGAGTCCCTAATGTTTGCTTAATTGATCTTTTATCGGTATTAATTAGATATCCTACTTTTGTTTATTTAGATTAAATCCTTTCATAATTTCTTGGTTTTACTTGTTGATTTGATCTTCTAGAATTTAGAATTTGGCAATTAAATAGTTAGTCTCAGTGGGACGATATTCCGGAATACTCCTGTTTTAACTAGACTACAATCAACTCTGTACACTTGCAGAAAATTGTGATCACCCTCCCCTTACTCCAGATCATCAGAAGGTTCATCTATATAAGGACAAGTTGGTAAACCAAACTGATGATCTGCATATTTCCTTTACCTCCCATTCCCCCTACCTCAATGAGGAGTCCGATGAAAAGGATGATTCAGAGGATGATGGCACTCTTGTAATTTTACTCTCCAAAACGGAGAAAAACATAAGTAGACAGCCATGGATCAACTCCTTCATCATCAAAACATTTGGGAAGAATGTTGGGTACAACTATCTTTTTCCCCGAGGGAAAATGGAATGCATAGATTTGGGGAATGACTTCTTCCTTATAAGCTTTCAATTGGCAACTGATTACAACAAAGTTTTCTTTGGAGGACCTTGGTTCATTGGTCCCTACTTTTTGTCCATGGGACAATGGGAACCAAACTTTGACGCTGCCAAAACTACATTAAATACTACTGCTATCTGGGCTCGCCTTCCGGGCTTTCCTATTGAATGCTATGATCACCAGATCCTTAAAAGAGTTGGTGGCCAACTGGGTACTATGCTAAGAGCAGACGCTAATACAATTGACAACTATAGGGTAAGGTATACCCGCATCTGTATCCAGGTTGATCTTGATCAGCCTCTCGTACCAAAAGTTAAGATTGGCAAACATGTCCAATATGTCATGTATGAGACCATTGTCGATCTTTGTTTTGGTTGTGGTTGTGTTGGTCATAGTCAAGAGAAATGTCCGAGTAAAACAACAGTTGGCTTCTGAAATGGAGTGTGAGCAAAACCAAGAAACTACTCATCAAGATACTACGACAACGGCGGTGGAGGAATTTACGTATGGTCCTTGGATGGTTGTTGCCAGATGTTGGAATAAGAATGTTACTAGTTTAAACAAGGAGAAACGGCGGCAAAACAACAACCAAAATGATGGGCCCAGCAGAGGCCTGAACGCTAACAGTGCCCCTAACGGTCACAACGCAAACTCCAATAAGAATTTGGGCCTGTCTAAATCAGCCCAGGAGAAAAAAGGAAAAAAGGTCATGGTGATTGCTAATAATCAGGCCCCAACGGTCAATTATAGCATCCTCGACGGCAAAGCCGGTTTTACATTTCAAATCGGAGGAAGAAGCCATGAGAGGAATTTTGAAGACAAAGGACAAAAGGAGTGTGGCCGGCAATGTCGAGACACACTGAGAGCACGTGGAGAGCATATATATGAAGTAAGACATAGTAATAAGTGGGGATTATAAGGATTCTTAGGATATAGAGATTTCTTAGGTGGTGCATGGAAGATTACAAAAAGGAAGAGTTGACGTTGGGGTATTAGAATCTGCTTTATCTAAATGAATATTTAGCTTCAAAATCTGAATGTATAGCATTAGGATAGGTTTACGAATATTTTCTTCCATTTAAGCATACTTTTTTTTGTGAATCATTTAATTAAGCATACTTTTGAGCATACTAGCTGTCCTTGAATTTGAAACTTAATTCCTGACGTTATTACTTATTATATACATACTTGCCTAATCAGCAAGCCCTCTGTTTTGTTTTTTACTTCTAACTTCTAATTACTAGCTAGCTACTTCAAACACCATGCACCATGTTCAATCCTTTCACTAAACAAAAATAATAATTGTTGATGCCAAAATGATCAACAAGTGTGATCTTAGTGATCACCTTCCTAGCCTCCAAGACATGTAAGGTTGAAGACTTATAAGACAATAGAATACCTAGGAGTGCAAAGGTAGGGTCCCTACGTTAGCACTCTTACGATCAAGTCAATGGAGATCTCTCAAGTGGTGAGAGGATTTGAGTTAGGTCTAGAAGTTAGGAATTCAAAATATCTAATAAATGAGAGGGGTTACCCTATATATAGTGGTTTCGTACAATTCCGTTTAGGTCACATGTGTGGTCTAGGCGATCATAGTCCGTATGTACGAGTGTCACGTGTGAGGTCTGATGTGGTCAACAGTCAGTGTTTGTCAGGTGTCATAGAGGTATGATGATCAACCATGTGTAGACCAGACAATTAGAATATGCTCAACATGACTAACCTTATTCCAAAGATGGTTTAGTAACAACTCATTAAGCATTATTTAATTGTGTCTATTTTTTTCAAATCAGTTTACTTGGAACAAAAGATCAAGGGTTAGATTCGAGTCTACAACCTTACATGATCTCCTTAACACAAGGTGGAAGTCATGAATTGTGTCTATTACTCTACTACTAGGAGAGCTTCATCCCAATTAAGTCCAACTCGCCTTCAAACTAGCCGAAGTCCAACTATCAGAAGTTAGTACCAAAATAAACCCATGGGTTATGGGTATAATAAGAGACTAAAGAGGAAAAATAATGAAATGGGCTCCAGATTTACCACAAACCCACAAGTCATCTAGCCCAAACGTTTTTACCAGCCTTTTACACTTGAAACTCTTAAATAATTATCTTCCCAATAATTGGGCCCAAACATTTCAAATCCCGTATACTATATAGCCCAAAACAGGCTTTATGCTATTAGATTTCCATAATTAAATTTAAAAAGTCAAAACCTAAGTCTAACACGGCTCTCCTACCTTCCTAGCGACAAATTAATTATCACAAATTAGGGGAGAGCATGGGTCGGTTTCGGTTATTGGTGTCGGTTTTTTTTTTGTTTTAAATTTTAGAATATGAATACCGAAAGTCGACCGACAAGTAGTTAAAACCGTTAGTCACCGACCGAGTTGGCTCAGTCGGTTATAATCGGTTATCAGTCGGTTTTTTCCCAACTAACAAACATCATTCATATGAAAATTTCATCAAACACCTTATGGGCATCAAGAATTCTCTCAGAGACTAAAACCAGAAAACAGCCAAATATCATTGTTCCAACACAAGTCTTAAAACGTCCCAATCTTTCAATACCTTTACAAAATAAAACTTGCCAAAAGAAACATCAAACATAAGACTATAATTTCTGGCTTTTCCCGCTTATAACAGCAAAAAGAAAAAGATTTGCCTAAAAACAAAAATATTGAAGAAACAAAAAGATGACATAATATGAAGTATTAAGCAGAGTTGAAGAACAAAAAAAATCTAAACGGCATAATTTAGCTTGTCAAAACACATAGCAGTAGGATGGATTACAAATGACCATGATTTCAAACGGCATAAATCGATTCAAGCTTGGAGGCTTCTGGAGTCTGGAGTGTCGCACACGAGGGATTTAATTGAAATTGGGAATTTCAAATTCCCATGCAAATCGTCAGGATGACTGAAAGAGAGATTTTTTCCGGTGGAATTGCTCTAATTTAGGAATTTAGGAATTAGGGTTTAGTTTCAATGGAAAAGGAAAACTGAAATTCAATTGAAACAAAGAACTATAAGAAACGATTCGGTTGAGTAAGCTGCTATGTCGATAGAAATTTAGGGCTAAAAGAAATTTGAAGAGAAGGAAGAACCGAAGAAGAAAGAAGAAAAACTTTGATGAGCAGAGTCGAGAGATAGACGATAGAGGACGAGAGGTTTAGGTTTAGCAAAATAGAAATAGTTATAAATATTATATATATATATATATATATACACACAAATAAAATTATAAACGGAATAATATATTATTATGTATATTAATATTAATATAATTTAATTTAATATATATATATTAAAAGTTCGGTCAGTGCTCGGTCGGCTTTTAGCCAAAGAAATTTTAAGCCGAGCTATCCCTACAATCGGTCGGTTTCAAACCGACCTTTCAAACAGCCATAGAAACCGAGCCACCAACTTGTCGGCTCGGTCGGTTTCGGTGAGACTTTGCTCTCCCCTATCACAAATAGTCCCTCCTAGGTCTAGAGTTGGGGTAAAATATGATTTTTCAGTCACCAGATGTTTAATGCAATGAATTAGAATATTTGGCTTCATGTGAACAAAACAAGATATATTTTGCTTAAAGTTAATATTAAGCTCACTATTTAGTTTTGGATTTTTAAAAACTAGTGTTATATTTTTTATTATTAAAGAAATGGAACATCAATCGTTTAACGTTGTACCGGTTTATATTTTGACCTATGATTTTATGACACCAATTCATGTCCACCACGGAATCCAACTGTAATAAAATTTGTGAAAGAGGCATATTCTACAAGATATTCTAAATAAACATGAGGCAGAGGCAAAGGCAAAGGCAAAAGCAAGATGCTTCGCGATGAGGTGTTCCCGCATGCGCGCGTAAACATGGCGCTGCCCACTTGTATAATTTTATTCCTTAATGTATGATTAATACTGTTGTTATTCGGGGTTTATATTTTGGTAATCGGAATTAAGAGATTCAACATTTTATCAATAGTCAATAGATAACACTTACACTGAGTATCGATCGATCTTCAGAAGTCAAGCTGCATAAGACCTCAAACTATAAACAATTCTCTCAACGCCTATTGTATTTGTATGAAGGTTTAAACCCATGAGTCATGACCCATTAACGTTCATGCAATTGCCGTAGCCAGCGTATTCAACTTTATTTTGTTACCCCTAGCTACTACGCCTTTTTTATTCGATAGCTACATTCGTTTTTGAAAGGAAGTAATATTATCATTATCTTTCTTTATTTATCGTCGTAAAAGTATATATATTATGAGTTTAAGAGATTATATATAGAGACGTGTTATGTACGTTCTTAAAAGAAAAAGAAAAAGATTCTTTGATCTCCTGGGAAAGTATATAAACTAGATAATTCACTTTATCATCTCAAATCTCTTATATATTCAATATATTCTAAGTAGATATATTTTATTCTAATTCTACTTTAATTTTTAACATTTGAAGTATTCATTAGATACTTTGCCCGCTGTTAAAATGGTTCAAATTTGGTCCTTTCTATGCTATTTTCTTAATTATTGATTGATTGATCAATGAAATTGGTAGAATATAACCGTAGTTCATATTGATGACGTGGTGAAATGGTCTTATGTAATAATTTCTTGCCCATATGTCAAATTTAGTGGTGAGTATCAGGTCAGTTTTGGTTTGGTGCAGTTGGTCGGTGACTGCTCAAAAATCGATAAAATCAAAGGGCTATTTTTGGGACCGAGTACTGAACCGATTAGCTATGAAACCGACGAAACTGAAATTGATCAGTTTCTGTCGATTTCTCTATCGAGTCAATTTTAGGTAATTCAAATTAGGTTTTAGGTAATATAATGGGATATTTAGTTTTGATTAGGGAATTTTTTTTCTTTTTAGGTAATTACTAATTAGGTTTTCTTATTTGAATTTTAAATTTTAAATTTAATATATAATTATTATAAAACAAAATATATTATATATATAATATAAAAATAATTTTAAAAAAACATGTGGTCGGTTTTTTAATCGGTTTCGCTTCACTATGTAGTGAACCGCCCATCGACCTAGAATCAAAATAAACCAACCTTACACCGAATTAACCGACAAACCGAGTAAACCACCTCATTTGCACCGTTTATGAGTCGGTTTGGTTCGATTTTGCTCACCCCTAGTCAAATTCGTGTCAAATTTGACTGGATCGGTCTTTAGCATGATAACCATAAACATGATCAATAATGTGCCACATCAAAATATTCATAAAATTATTTTTTGGCCAAAGTATCTATAAAATTTATAGACATTGTTATTTAAATATTGAAGGACAACTTAAGAACATGTACATGAATTTGAGAGAAAACTGGAAGAATCTAATCACTAGAGAAGAAAAAGCAGAAATGAGATAAGTAATTGGGAGTGATGAGTTATACAAATCAGGGTAGGTAGCTCTCTTGGGAATTCCTCACACAGTCACATACATATGAGTAAAAATTATATAGTAAATTTTTAGAATAACTTGTAAGTTAAATAGTCATCAAATCAATTCCAAGATACGGAGCTTCTAGGTATATTCTTGGTAATAATTTCCTCAGTTTTAATTTAATGTGAGAAATCCATAAATTCCATAATAGACATAACCTAATATAATTTCTTCAACTTTATAATGGTAAGTTTAACCCAAAGTTATAAAGCAAGTCCTAAGATTTAGGATATTACTAGGGTAAGGTTTTGGAGAATACTAGGGTAAGGTTTAAATAATTTTAGCATAATCCCTTACATAGCACAATATAATTGGTAACTTTTAGAGTTGACGTGTTAGAATAGTCCTATGTAATAATTTTTCCATATTTGTTGTTGTGCTCTATAATTTTTCCATATTTGACATATATATATACTACGACCAATTTTAATCGTAGGGAATTGAATAGCAAAAACTTAAGTAGAGAGACTAGACTAGAGAGACTAATTTGACATTTTTACAAATAGGGGGACCAATTCCTACTTTCACAGAAAATTAAGATCAACATTCAAAAGAAAGATCTGTTAACTGTCTTTTTCTCTTAAGTCCTACTATATACTACACATTGTTTTCCTTTTTTCATTTTAACCCACAGTAATATGGTTTTTGTCATTTTGACTTTCTTTTCCTTCTTCGACGGCGGTTTTGTTGCCATGCCAAATTCTAGAATTTATTTATTATAAAACAAAATGAAGAAAGAAAACGAAAAATTTGGCTTTGTGGATGCGAATTTTACGAGCCTTTGATTCTGATGTATCCGAGGGTGAGAATGAGACAATTGTAAAATTACGTAGCGTACAAAATAAAAAAATATTAAATATTCCTTCCTAACACATCTCTCTTTCCTTCTTCTCTCCACACATGTCACTATAAATATGCTGTGTCTTGTGCTTCCTTTGGTAGTTTCTGATTCCTTCTCGTTTCCTTTCAATTCTTGCGTGGTTTTTGGTTTTTTTCTGTGATTAAAAAAACTTCAAATTTTATAAAAAGCTGTAATCTTGTTGTTTCCGTCTTCACTCTTCTTCACACTCTTTCACTCGTCTCCAATCCACACCAAATCCAATGGAAAAGCTCGACCACCTCAAATCTGCCGTTGCTTCTCTTTCTCAAATCAGGTAATTTGGTTCTCTTCAATTCAAATTGTCATTTTTTTCATCATTTTATCGATCAATTGTTCACATAATCTTTTGATTTTGCAGTGAAAATGAGAAAAATGGATTCATCAACCTTGTCGCCCGTTATCTCAGGTATAAATTTGAACTTTGAAACAGAATTTAGAATGTTGGATCTGATTTTTTTTTTCTTTTGGTTTAGTTTGATGTTCTGATTATTGAATATTTTGATTGAAAATAATAGTGGAGAAGCGCAGCATATAGAATGGAGTAAGATCCAAACACCAACTGATGAGGTGGTGGTTCCTTATGACACCTTGGCTCCAACTCCTGATGGTAATTAACACTTAATCAATCATTTTAAAATAAGTAATCGGATCGAATTTGTGTTGATCTTTCACTGAATGTTAAAATAAATTATGCAGATCCAGCTGAAACTAAGAAGCTATTGGACAAGCTTGTTGTCTTGAAGCTTAATGGAGGTCTGGGGACTACAATGGGATGCACTGGTCCCAAGTAAGCCTTTTTTCATCCTTACTCTATATTGCCTACTAGAGAAACTTATAATCTACCGACAATTTAATTATTAATTTTTCTTATTCTTTGGAAACACAGATCCGTCATTGAAGTTCGCAATGGCTTGACATTTCTTGATCTGATTGTTATACAGATTGAGGTCATCTACTTTTCCTCGTTTATAAGTTTTTGAATTGCTTTTTGTTTTCCTTTTGAATTATGTATATAATGAGCTGAAGCTAATTTTTGTTTTGTTTTGTTTTGTTTTCTTATGTTCAGCATCTTAATTTGAAATACGGATGCAATGTTCCATTGGTTCTGATGAACTCATTCAACACCCATGATGACACACTGAAGGTTCCTACTTTATATAACTGAACTTACATCTATTTATCTTCCTTTTTTTACTTGTATAAATTGAATCTAATCTTCATGTAACTCCTGGTTATTGCAGATTGTAGAGAAGTATTCCAAGTCAAACATTGACATTCATACTTTCAATCAGGTTGGTGATGCTGGATTTCAGCTTCTTAAGATTCAATATGTATTCAACAACTTAAAACGGAGACCCTTTTCTTGTATTATCTTTCCCTGATTTTTCCATTTCTTGGATTTGCATAGAGCCAATATCCTCGTTTGGTTGTTGAAGATTTTAGCCCATTACCAAGCAAAGGCCAGGCTGGCAAGGATGGATGGTATACTTCTACTTTTTTTAGTTAAATTTTACTCAACTTAGTCACTGCATCCCCATTCAAATGCAAGGATAAGTCATATTTCTTAAGACCTGATTTGTTGCACTTTCATATGCTGGTCTCATTTCATATGCCTTCAATATTAGCCGTGAATCACAGCAGACAGTTTCATTAGTTCTGAACATTGTAAGAACTTGGAGTATTTTGATGCTTTGAGTGGTTTACAAATCAATGGATATATTATAAAGGTCTGATTAGCAGCAATTCACATAGCATGGTTAATTTATTTGGCATTGACATTTAGTCTTTTCTAAGCCTTTTTTTTCTTCTTCTTTCAAATCTGAGTCATAAGTCATTCCTAGGAAACTATGAGTTATTAATTTGAAACCTGAGCTATAATTTCAGAAGGGTTTTTTGTTAAATGATGGATGTTTTCCTTCTAGTTTAAGGTATTCACAGGACTCTATACATTTAAAGAGTGTCCAAATTTTTTGAAAATGGACTGTTTCGTTTCAAATTTTATCTATAATTTCTACAACATGCTTTAATAGCAATTTTTCTGGATGAAGGTATCCTCCTGGCCATGGTGATGTGTTCCCATCTTTGAAGAACAGTGGCAAGCTTGATGCTTTCTTATCACAGGTTGTGGCTGAAGTGTGATTTTTTTTTCTTTTTACTTTGATAAATGTACAATGTGTTGAAAAAGAACTTTCTTTATTGTCAGATATTTTATGTTTCGTTTGTCCTTGCAGGGCAAAGAGTATGTGTTTGTTGCCAACTCAGACAACTTGGGTGCTATTGTCGACTTGAGTATCCTCATTCTGATTTCTATTGAACTCTGCTTTCCTTAGTAGCCTCATGCATGCACTCACATGCGCGCACACACACACACACACGAATTTCAATATTTTCTGGCAATTTTGTTCCTTGACAGGCTGCTATAGAAATCTTACATCATTTAATCAAAAACAAGAACGAGTATTGTATGGAGGTATAGGAAGAGACTTGTAAGCAAATGCCTTTTGATTTTCCTAGTCCCATGATTATGGCTTAATCACTTCTATTTATGTAGGTTACACCCAAAACCTTAGCTGACGTGAAGGGTGGTACTCTTATTTCTTATGAAGGAAAAGTTCAGGTATGAAATGAACACTTATTTTCTTTTAGGATTTATTCATTCCTTTCTTATTTTCTCGAAAGAAGTGTATTATTCATGATTTATTAATAATTATGGTGAATCACCAAAGAAAACAGAAACTTTGCCTTCCACTGTGCTAGTAGACAACACATGTTTCCTCTTCTGTATTTAATAGGAAGAGAAGAGAATGAAATTTGACGTATGCTAATACCCTTTTACTTATGTGATTCAGCTCCTTGAAATTGCACAAGTCCCTGATGAACATGTAAGTTATCTAAATCTCCCTTCATTTGCTTGTCTATTGGCTGGTTGCTATTTGCTACTTAGTATTTACTATGAGACACGGTTATGGAATAGTCTTCCTTGGTTCATTACTTTGGTTATGGTATGCTATGAAGCATTATTGAGGTCATATTTTCCAATGGTTTTATTGAGACTTCTCAGATTATTTTCATTTTCAATGGTTTACACATTTTTTATTATTATATATATTTGATAACTCGAGTTTTTGGGTGTTTCTACTATAGTCTTTTGGGTAATTTTATTGATACTTTTCAGATTACTCATGAAGTGTTTCATTTTAGAATTTATTTGCATCACTGTCACACAGTGAAACACTTCACAAAAACCCTTTGCAGTTCCATGGCTGACATGATTCTCTCTATGGCAGGTGAATGAATTCAAGTCGATAGAGAAATTTAAAATTTTCAATACAAACAATTTGTAAGTCGTGTTGACTTCTAAGTGCTATTAATTGCTTTGTGTTTTAGCACTAATGGTTTATGTTACAGGTGGGTCAACCTGAATGCCATTAAGAGGCTTGTGGAAGCTGATGCACTCAAAATGGAGATCATTCCTAACCCAAAGGTTTATATTCTTTCCTAATCCAAGGGTTTGTATTCTTTATTTCTGGTGAAGTTGTAATTTTAAAATAATAAAAAATTGCCTGCAGGAAGTCGATGGAATCAAAGTTCTTCAATTGGAAACTGCAGCTGGTGCAGCAATTAGGGTAAAAATCGTACCATGCACTGGTTATATTTATGATGTATAAGAATATTGACATTGTTCTAACTTTGTTATTTTTATGTCTGAACAAGTTCTTTGATCATGCCATTGGTATCAATGTTCCCCGGTCACGATTTCTCCCAGTGAAAGCAACTTCAGATTTGCTTCTTGTTCAGGTTATATCATTCTTCCTCTGGCATTGCAACTCTGGATGGCAATCTGAAGCTCCCCTAACATGTCCAAATACTTTGTTTTGCAGTCTGATCTTTACACCTTGGTTGATGGTTTCGTTATCCGGAATAAAGCCAGAGCTAATCCTGCTAACCCATCCATTGAATTGGGTCCTGAATTCAAGAAGGTAAATACTTGTGGTATTGATCTTTCCCTTCATATGGATGCTATTCACACAAGGACCTTGATATTTTTTATATTGCTCAACAGGTTGGAAACTTCTTGAGTCGATTCAAGTCAATCCCAAGCATCATTGATCTTGATAGCCTTAAGGTGTCTGGTGATGTATGGTTTGGTGCTGGCATTGTTCTCAAGGTATTTTACAAACTCCAGGTGTTGCTTACCTAGTTGAATGCTTTAAAGTTTTGCCTTCACTTCGATATTGACTTGGTTTATAGGAAGCAATCAGTTGACCGTATGTGGTATCCTTGAAATTCTTTTAAGTATATGGGTCTCTTGTTGAAAGTCAGATGATCAGTTATTCCTGAATAGTTCTTGCTCACCTAGGTCTCTAACTTAGTTAGTTTCTTGGTAAAATTTTGATGGATTTTATGTTCATTTGATTGTTATCTGATATGATGCTTGAGAAGTACAAGTTGATTACTGCCAATGCAACGAATGCATTCAAGACACGTGGACATTTACCAATACCTCTTTAATTACGTTCATTTGATGCTTTTATTGGCTTAATCCAGTTGATGGTCCATAATATACAGCCTAGGTCAAAATTTTAAACATAATACTTAATAGTTTCTGCAACACACTTGTCGTGATAGGCCAGCAAGTTTCAAATAAACTTGATGTGTTGGATTTTGATCATGTTGATTTTTAAACTACTTATCATCGGCTCTTTCCGGAATTTATCAGGGAAAAGTGACTATTGCTGCGAAATCCGGGGTAAAGTTGGAGATTCCAGATGGAGCTGTAATTGAAAACAAGGTAAAACACTGGGATCCAGGACTCATCCTGGTCTATTAGATGATCGGTTTTGTTATGCTAATTGGGTGTCATTTTGTCCTAAGGATATCAATGGCCCCGAAGACATCTGAGGGCTGCTTTCGAAAATCTCTGGTAGAGAGCGTACTCAAGTTGAATGTTGAAGATGAAAATCTGGTTTTGGTGCTTTTGCAAATGGTTAACTTTTGTTTATAGGAAAATAAAATATACATATACCTAGAAGTAATCTGGTTTGTGTATGTTGCGGGAGAGTTTCACTGAGAATTTTACTATTTTTGAGCTGCATATGATATTTTAGGCGAAACCAGTATTCTGCCGATATTCCTATGATTTTGTTGCTATCTATCTACTTTTTTACTATTAGCAATTTGGCTGTTTACTGAGCATCGTTTAACATCATTTCTAAATCATCCGAAGTAGAAAAAAGAAAAGAAAAAAAAAATCCAGCCAAGTTTCAGTCTCGGCCGAAGATAAAACCGAAGCCCAGCCAGTGCAAACAGACATTTTCAAGAATCTGGGCGGGTTTGTTGGCTTTTAAGGCCCAAGTTTGGTCCGTTTATAATTACATATACCAAAAAGTTTTTATTTGTAGCAAAAAAAAATTATTTGATTTTATTACTAATAAAATATGACCTCAAAAGCTATGAAAATATTGATTACCATAGTTTTCGGCCTAATAGAACGGTGTATGCCTAATTCTCCCACGTGTGAGAGCGGTTACTCTGTGAGAAGCGGTTTTCTCTGAAAACAGTTTCTCTCTGGGAATTTTCTCGGCATTCGAGGCTCTTCTGAGCAATTCTCAGATCTAGGTCCTTAGGATTCTTCGTTTTTTCTTCTTTCTTCGTGTCTACATTGCTGATTCTTGGCGATTCCTTGTCTTTTGCTTCTGATTTGAACTCGTGACTGGAATTGGCGGAGGTTGGTGTCGATGATCCTTATGATTTGGCGGCACCAGGTAAGTGTCTTCTTCTTTTTTTGTTTTTCTTGCTTTGGTCTATTTTGTGTCTTGTTTTGAGTCTTAGAGCTGGATCTCTTTGATTGATTGAGTCTAGAGCTTTTCTTTAGGTTTGTTAGTGAACCATAGGTAGCCTCTGTTAATTTCTTGTTTGTTTCTTTTCTCTGCTTGCTATTTTGCTTATTGCGATTAAAGCATAGTAAATCTGTCTGCATCTTTGGCTTTAGTTCTGTATTAGAGAGGAGGTGGTTATGGATTGTGATATGGAAATCTGTTTGGAGGAAGGTGATGAAAGTAGCTTAGCTTTGTCTAAGTTCATGGTGATTGGAAAGATTTGCTCTGGTAAAATTTTGAATCGGAGAGGTGTTTTAAGCATCATGAGGGAGATATGGTCAGAGGAAGTAGCGCCCTGTATCAGAGAGATGGGAGATAATCATTATGCTATTTCTTTTAAGAATACTGGAGGAAGGAATCGAGCTTTATCTGAAGGACCATGGAATATTATGGGTTGTTGTTTGGTCTTGAAAGAATGGCAGGAAGGATTAACTCTGAAGGAGATGGAATTTAGGTTTGCTGATTACTGGATCCAAATCCATGATCTACCATTGGATCTCATTACAAAGAAAAATGGTGAAATAATTGGGAAAAAGCTTGGTGTGGTGAAGAAGGTTGAAGATCCAGTTACTAAAGGTGGAATTGGAAGGAGTTTTTTGAGGATAAGGGTGGGAGTGGATGTTGATCAAGCTCTTACCAGTGGTTTTTGGGTGCCTAGGAGGAAGCTGGACAAGATATGGGCATCTGTTAAGTATGAAAGACTTGCAGAATTTTGTTATAATTGTGGTCATCTTGGGCATGTGAGTAAAAATTGCAGTGAGGAGGAAAATGCTGACAATGATAAAGGTTATGGTCCTGCTATGAGAGCCAGTGTTCCTAGAAATGGAGGCTGGTGGTCTGGGGATATTGATAGAAAGAAGTTACTGGATAAGAAGGGGAATGCAGATCTGGTTGAGAACAAACTAAATGTCATGACTGATGATTCGAAGGAAGATAGTGAGGATGGGAGTTTGATACTTCGAAGAAGACAGAAGAATGTCAGGAATATTGATAAGGATCAAGTGTGTACCAGTAAAAAGGTTGTGGCAGATGAT
>AWWV01013832.1:0-124349 GCA_001974805.1 Corchorus capsularis | reverse complement strand
CCAATGTTGATGAAGAATCTATAAGGAAGATTGAGGAGGTCACAAATATTAAGGCAGCCGCCAACCCTGGTACATATCTGGGTATTCAGTCATCCTGGGGGAAAACTAAATGTGGCTCTCTAGGGTATATTAAGGATAAAGTTTCTGCTAGGTTGAAGGCTTGGAAACAAAATTTGCTATCGATAGGGGGGTAAGGAAATTCTTATAAAAGTTGTTGCATGCTCTATTCCAGCTTATGTCATGGCTTGTTTTAAATTTCCTAAGAAGACTTGTATGGAATTGAATTCTTTGATTGCAAATTATTGGTGGGGTCAACAAGGGAATGGAAAGAAAATTCATTGGAAAAACTGGTGTTCTCTTACCATGCCAAAAAGTGAGGGAGGTATGGGGTTTAAGGATCTGGAAGCTTTTAATATTTCTCTGTTAGCTAAGCAGGCCTGGAGAATGATCAAAGAGCCTAATGCATTCTGGGTTCAAGTGTTGAAGGGTATATATTTTCATAATACAGACTTGTTGCAAGCTACTAAAGGTGCTAAAGCTTCATGGAGTTGGAGTAGCATCTTAGTTGGTAGAGATTTTTTGAAGGAACAATTGATATGGCAGATTGGGGATGGACAGAGTGTGGATATTTGGACAGACAGATGGATTCCTGATTTTGATAAAGGAGTGATTGGTAGACCAGGTGATGATTCTAATCAACTTCCAGGAAAAGTTGCTGATATAATGGATAGAGATAGAGGACTGTGGCATACTCAGAGGCTGTGTGATTGGGTTACAAGTGCAGATGAAAGAGTATGGCCACATACTAATAAAGGAATATATACTGTGAAGTCAGGATATGCAGTTATCAAACAGAATGCAGATCGACGTTTGCCTAGAGATAGGCCCTCTTCCTCTCATTCCATTGATAAAAGAATCTGGAAGGTAATATGGCATTTGTCCTTCAAAGATTAGAGTATTTTTTTGGAGAATTTGCAATAATAGTTTAGCTACTAATTTGAATTTGTTTAAGAGGAGATGTTTGCATTCTGCTACCTGTTTTTTATGTGGGAATGAAGATGAGACTTTAGAACATATGTTTTTAGTATGTGATTGGACTCGAGGGATTTGGTTGGCTATTTGTGGAATCAGGATTGATAGAGAGCTTATTTCTACATTTGATCAGTGGTTGCTTCAGGTCATTATTAGTCTTGACCAGCATAAGGAGGTGTTGAAGGATTTATTAAGGAGGATAGCATTTACCTGTTGGGGTATTTGGAAGGCCCGATGTGAAAAGGTTATAACTGATAATTTTCAACAGTGTTCCTTAGTAGTTCATCGAATCCAGTGAGCCATCTTCGAGTGGACTCAAGTTAAAGACAGATTGGAGCCCAGGATTCCTTCTGGACCAACAAGTAATGAGGGTATTTCTTGGGAAAAGCCTGAGGAGAGATGGATTAAAATCAATTGTGATGGTGCTTATAGTTCAACAGATATTACTTCTTGTGGTATTGGTATAGTGGCTCGGGATCATGATGGAAGAGTGCTTGAGGCTTATGGAAAATTTAAGAGAGGAGGTAGTGCTCTTGCTGCTAAAGCAATGGCTGTCAGAGAGGCTTTGCAATTAGCAGATAATAGGAAGTGGAATCAGGTAATCATTGAAACTGATTCTGCCAATGTTTATGCTGATATTGTTGGTAATAAATCTGTCTATGATTGGAGAATTCAGCCGATTGTGAGAGACATTAAGGATCTTATGAATAGAATGGCTTTGGTTAGAATTCAAGCTGTTAGAAGAACTGCTAATTTTGATGCAGATTGGTTTGCTAAGCAAGCTAAACAGGAGATGAATTTTGTGGACTACCGTCTTCGTCTTCGTCTTCATCTTCTTTTGTTGGAGTGTGATGCTGTGATGTTGTTGCTGCTCCCCCTTAGCTTTATTTTTTCTTTTAGTCAAATAGGCATGTTGAACTGTGTTCCATGGTTCTATTGCTTTTTTGACTCTCTGAACTCATTGTATTAGTTTTGCAATATTAATAAGAATTCCTTGTTTTGATGCAAAAAAAAAAAAAAAAAAAAGCTATGAAAATATTAATATTTTATATTATTCTAAAATAGTAATACATAAAAATAGCTCTAATTGTGAATTTTGCAAATTACATTTTCATACACGGTTAGTCCAAACTTAGATCACACTTTTCAACCAAAAGAAAAGAAAAGAAAAAATTAGATCACACTTGATAACATACCCTATTAGAGCTCGTTATCACTAGAATTGTTAAGATTTCACACTAAATTTTCAATTTACATCCAATCATATTTTCTGGCTAAATGTCTAGTCCGAATTGCTGCTCAATAACTGACAAGTCAATCGGATTATTAAAATTCAGTAACGAATTATTAATCATACCGACAGTTCATTTTTTTTTCTTCTTTTTCTTTTTTTGGTATTTGAGGTTGCTAGGGATTTGAAACTTGAAAGCCACTGGTAGAGCAGCAGACCAAAAGTCTGATTGTCATACCAAGAGATTAATCATGTGAAAATCAAAGGTTCTGAAAAAAATTTGAGGAAATTTCACGAAGAAAAAGTTGGTAAATGATAGTTAGCTACCAAAAGAAGAGAACATAGACAAGTTTTTTTTAAAAAAAATGCGAGGTTCACTATCTCATTTCTGTTCCAAAGAGTATCTATATTTCATCTCCTATCATATGTAGAGTGAAGTGGATAATCAATATGAGGGCCGAAACTGAACAAATTCCATACATTAAATAGCCTATAATCAAATCAAATGAGATAAATCAAGAGAGTTTCTAATATGGCGATTAATGTCGATCAATTGCCATTCCCACCCTCTTCGCCCCACATTCACGCCTTTATTACTTCCCAGCGAAACCCCAAAAGCATTCAACAAGAGCTCTCAACCCTTTGCATATGCGAACCTGCGATAGAAAAAAAAATGCAAACATTAATGCCAATGAGTACTTAAAATCGTTTATAAATCATTTTCAGAATAAGCTCCATAAAACATACGTGAATAATCTCCCTAGCATATTCACAATCACATTTTGAAAACATGTATAAGAATCATGCTGTAAAGAACTACACTTTTCTTCTCAGATGCATCAAGCAAGAAAATTTTGCGTAAAGATAATATTGTGATACTTACCCAAATTTAAGCATCTATTCAAAATGTACTACTTGCCGGAGTTTATTGCAAACAGAAAAAAAAAATTATTTTCACAATAAGGTTTTATCTTTCATGATTATATACTCTTGAGGTGTACGGAATAAAACACGCACGAAGGACCAGGTTAAGACTTGAATGTACAAAGAAATATTGTGAAACTGCAAAATATATGCAATTTTGTATCCAGCCAGGATAAGACATTTACCATGTTCAAAATCAACAAAGTCTTGCTTTGAGCTCAGCTGCCACAGCATCAATGAACTCCTCGGTGTTCAGGTACTTGTCCCTGCTAAGGCTGCATCATTCATGTGAATGTTACAACCATGTTATTTATAATGGTATATATACATGCATGTGATATAAACCATACAACATACAAGAGTGCCAAAAGACACTTACACAAACATATCACATGTATGTGTGCTAACTTGCAAATTAATTGAAATATGCTTTACGCTCTCATTGATATTTACCTAGACCCATGAAGGATAAGTGCAAGATCTTTGGTCATCTTCCCAGATTCCACGGCGCCAATACAAGCTGCCTCTAGTTTCTCAGTGAAATCCAAGAGTCTAGGATTGTTATCCAACTTTGCCCTGTAAAGAACATTATTAGAATTTTAATCAGTAATTTCTGTGAACATTTAAATTTAAATTTCAGTCAGTACTAACACAAAAAGGAAAAACTAACTACTGTTATAAATACCTGTGTGCAAGCCCACGTGTCCAAGCAAAGATAGATGCTATGCTGTTTGTGCTGGTTTCACCACCTTTTTGGTGAACTCTGTAATGTCGAGTAACTGTACCATGAGCAGCTTCTGCTTCTATTGTCTTCCCATCTGGGCACACCTGAGTAAAAGAATTAATTTTTAACAAGGGTGAAATAGGTGCATCAAATTAAGGTAGGATAAAAGCATGCCCTCCCATGTTAGTTATTCACGTAAAGAGGAGATGACTCCATTCATTAGAAAAGGGAAGGAATACTTAATCGTATAGGTATAAAGGTAATCTTGACCATAGCAAAAGTAATCATATCCTACCCTTCATCTTGCATGTTGCAAAGTAAAGGATAAAGTTACCAAACCTACTCTAAATCTTTGCGCCTACGAAACATAAGATATGATGATATTCAACAAATCCAATCCACTTCCATATATTATTCCCTCTTATCCTCTTCATTATTCAGTTTATATTCATAAGTATAATTTTTATTGCCAGCAGCAGATAAGTTATAAAAAGTCATGAAAAGAACTATTTTCATGAGACATACCAGCACAGATGTCATCAATCCGAGAGATCCAAACCCTAAGAAAAGAAAGGCAATTCAGATTTAGTTCCCAGGTCAATATAGGTTACATGTAGCAAGAATAATGCCATATCAAATTCAGAGTCATTATGGCCTTAAACTTCATAAAAAATTGGGTTGAATGGGAAAATTTTCTTTTGCTTAATATTAGTTCATAGTACAAACCTTGGGCCAAGAAATCACTCTGGACATCACCATCATAGTTCTTGCATGCCCACACATAACCTCCTTCACTCTTGAGAGCATATGCCACCATATCATCAATGAGACGGTGCTCATACCTTCAATTAAATTATCTGACTCAATATTTGACATATATATAAGAAATAATAATGTCATTTAAACAAAATAGATCCCCACTCACCATATCCCAGCAGCCTCATATTTTGATTTCCAGTTAGCCTCATAAACTTCTTGAAAAATGTCCTTAAATCTTCATTGAAGCAAACAAGGTTATAGAAGCCAAAACAGAAAAAGGAAGCGCACAAGACTGATTAAGCAAATTGCATACCTTCCATCATACTTCTTAAGAATAGTATTCTTTGTACTAAGATACAGAGGCCACTTTTTCTGATAAGCAGTGTTCATAGAAGCCTCAGCAAAAGCACGTATAGACTGCATCCCACGGTCAAACGTAAAACAAAACAAATCAGCCACAACTAGAACAAAGAAATTTGGCTTCAACTAGACCATCAAAAGATTTATAGACTCAAACCTCATCTGTGTTGTACATGGCTAATGAAACTCCTCCATCACCTTGGAAGTTGTAAACTTCCAACTCTGTTGGCTCACTTTGTCCCTCGGGCACTACAAACAATGGAAATCAACAATCTAGTTATTAATGAATCAAGTTGTGCTGAAAATTAGCAAATATCAATCATAATAAGCAACATAATCTAAGGATTCATCAAGCTAAGAAAAATTTACCAAAAACAAGTTTAAGTTTCCCAGCTCCTTTAATGACAGTGTCAGTTGCTCGATATTGATCACCAAAAGCATGCCTTCCAATGCATATAGGCTTTGTCCAACCTGATGAGAAAAGAAATCAGTGTAACTCCCTAAGAATGCAAACAATGATAATCATTATAAAACAAATAGAACTGCAACATCAAGAAAAATTAAATACCTGGGACGAGTCGAGGAACATTTTTGCAAATAATTGGTTCTCTGAAGACAGTACCTGAAACATTACACAAAACGGAACAGGTAATTATCAAACCAAGACAAAATAATAGGAAAATTTCCAGTGAAGATATAAGTGGATTAATTCTAACCATTCAAAATGTTCCTAATTGTTCCATTAGGACTCCTCCACATGGACTTTAAGTTAAACTCCTTAACGCGAGCTTCATCTGGGAATCACCAAAACCATATTTTAAGAACTTGCCCAGGGTCAAACTTTTGACATGCATATCACTATCCAGTAAGATCCAAATTTTATTCAACAGGTAAAGGCATTTCCTGTAAGATATTTAGCCATAGTTCAGCAATGTATACCTGGAGTGATAGTAGCACACTTGATGGCTACATTGTACCTAAAATAAGAACCATAAGCGCTAGAGATCAGCAAGAGAAAAAAGGACAACCAAATGCATACATGGACCCGGTTAAGTAACCACATTTTAATAGCAGACATTATGGTGTTGACAGGGAAGAAAAGGCACAAGTATAGGAACCATATCTGGCTGACAGATCCATTAGCACCAAACGCATAAGCAATAGCAAGATGCAAGTTCCTACCTGCTTTAACATTCTGTATAACTCCGACTAACTAAAAGTGATTCTGTATTACTACAAGTCTAAAATTACAGTATCACAAAATAACAGCAAAAGAAAATGCAAAAAAACAAGAATACCAATACATGTGCTTTTTATCATGTAGATGAAAGAAAGCAGCAAAGACTATTGTCAAAGTCAAACCCTGGGTGTACCTAAACATTGTTTGGGTCCATTGACCCCACTCAATTCTAGAAAAGTTGATTTAGGCCTTAGGGTATAAAAAAGTATAACTATAAAATACAATATGCAATAATAAAAAATTGTATTTTTTTTAATGAAAATACCAAAATTAAATATAATATACATATATATAAAGTAAAGGGTCAAACAAGTAAATGTTTGATCCATCTTTTATAAAATACTAACTAGCCTTTAAAAATCTGTTCAAGTCCTTGAACAATTCAGAGATGAATATATCATAGGCATAATTGCAAGAAATAACATCTCCCGATGTTTAACTTTTATTTAAGACTTTAAGTAGATAACATACTCACTTTTTACTTTAAAATTTGAAACTTTGTGATTTAACAAAACAGTTTCGTTGATAATTAAAAGTATTGTGCTAATATGAGGCAAAAATGGTGGTCAAATCAGTATGCGACTATAATGGGGCAGATAGAAGAATAATGAACAGCATTGAATAAAAATTACTCTAAAGAGAGATTTTAATTAATTTGGGAATATTGAAAGACTAATGAGAACCTACTTAAGAGTAGCTTCTGCACTTTCAATTGTAACTTTGTCATCAGTGGCATCACGGTGTGGAAGGCCAAGATCAAAGTACTTTATGTCCAACTCCACAAATGGAAAAATGAGCTGCATAAAATTCAAAGGATGTAAGCTCACAGGAAATTATCACCAAAATATTGTGATACATACTACATTGACAGCATCATTAAAATCAATAAATCACCTTATCCTTAATGGATTGCCAGATAACTCTCGTCATTTCATCTCCTGTGGCACAGAAACAAAAAAAGACATATGATCAGAAAGAATACAGATAATATTTTTCAGATGAAATATCTAGTCATTGCCAATGAAATATCTCCTGAGTCCTGTCTACCGCATAAAAGCTCATTAAAACTATCACTAACAATCAACATAACCAAATTTACAGCTTGTTAAGAACACACTGCTTCGGAAATGTAGTTTGCATGCAGTCAAAAGCACATGCATAGTGGAAAGGATGCTCTGGATTTTGAAAACAACCATCTTTTAGATTAAGTTTCCCACTTTTTTAGATTTGGAAAGGCATCAAACACTTATTCTAGTACTCAAATTAACTAGTTTGTCACAATAAAGTAAACTGCAAGATCTATTACATTTGTAAATTAATCCCCTGATAAGCACTTGTTTATGATTCATTTCGATTAGCAGCATTTTCATTAGTCATAAACCTTAAACAACTCCAGATGTGGATCAACTTCTTAAAGATCCATGCTCCACAATCTGATTTATTTATGTGTTCACAGTTCACACTTATATCCCAATGAACCTAAGTTTTAAAAATATTAAGATACCCATCAGACGATCTAACACTTGGGAATCAAATCCAAAAGAAGACAAATATAAATAAAAGATCAGGTCCAGATCTCAGAGCAAAAAAGATAATATTGATCCATGGAAAATTAAAGAGTTTTGAATCAGAAAGAAACAGCAAAAACTGGGAAAAAGAAAAGGAAGGAAAGAGAGGGAGAGAGTTACCATCCATCTCAACGATGGGATTGGCGACCTTGATCTTCTCAAAAGCCATTGATTTCAGTTTCAAAGCTTCACTAACTGGTTTCTGCTCACTGATGGTTTTTTTTTAGACGGAAAATCAAACAAATGGGCAGCCTAAGTAGGAAGGAGAAGAGGATATATATAAAAAATGTTGACAATTTGACCTCACCTAACCTTTTTTTTTTATATACATTATCCTGCCTTACCTGTCCCACCAAACTTCCTACTTTCCTACTTTTCATAATGGTCCCTCCCTCTCCAACCATACCATCACTCTCAATCACTTACAAATATCTTTGTATTTGATATTTTTATGATATTTTTCTAGGAAGTTTTAATTAGGGTTTTGAATTGATGGCAAATGTTGGATTGGATCAATTGAATTTGGATGCTAGAGTCGTATGGGTTTTAAATTTTATTTTTTAATATAAAATTTTAATTTATAAATAATTCATTTAATCGATAATCACAAGACCCAACCTGAAGCCCAGATCACTCGACATGTATATACTCAAATAATTCAATGAGAACTCGCAAATACAAATTACGTCCACCACTTGATTAAAAAGTTCTCGCAAATACAAACAATCCAATAAGAGCTTGCAAATATTTGAACAAAAAAAAATAAGAGCTTGCCAATACAAATTACATCCACCACTCAGTTATGAAGTTCACTTCACTCGATATGCTCCATCTTAAAAAAAGGTACACATAAAGCTACTTGAATTCAAGCAGGGTCTCCACATGCGGTGAGACTTGTATCCAAACAGACCTCCTCCTACATATAAATGTAATGGAACTTGAACCCAATATCTCATGGTCCAGGTACGAGATGCACCTACTAGCTCATATCTCATGGTCCAGGTACGAGATTCACCTACTAGTTTGAGCTAACAATTCCGAGTGTGATGCAATAATAAGAGTTGAAGTTTGGTATTGTACATAAGTGATATAAATGATAGCAACAACTTTTTATGTACAATATCCAAAAGTGGCAGTAGCTATAATTTTCTTACCATTAAAGTGTCCAAAGAATGATGACACATGATTTTTCTTGGAATAATCGAGTGGTGAAGATAATATATATTGTAACTATAGATAGCAACATATTTGGTAGGAATATTTAATGCTTCATCGGACATGTAAAATCGAAAGATTCAAGCGGCATGATGGAGTACAAAACCAGGAGCTTGCCTTCTTTCCAGCACTGTAGTTTTTCCTTGGCAATTACCTCTCCTCCAAAATCTGCAGTAGAAACACTTACAAAGTCCTCATTGCATGTCTCCTCCACAGAAAACTATATAGTCCACATCTTATACATGTATATTATGGTTACTTATGTAACTTGTAAATTTGATATTCACTTTTGCTCGCACCTTGAGATACAAAGATAGTGATTACTATTACTTTCTGCAACCACATTTTGTTCAGAAATATGCACATTTCTAGATGTCTCAAAGACATGGGATGTTTCTTCACGAGTGTTTTATAAAAATGTACAAAGAAGGATAAGGAAGAAACTAGCAATCAAAACTCCCTGTAAAAAGAAATACAATAATACTAGGAAGGAAGAAAAACTCCACAAGCACACTAGTTGAACGGTTTCTCTGCTATCTTTGATGTATAAACCAGCCCATGTGTGCTCAGAAGGTCAGCTCTTCTCCATCACCGTAGTTTGGGAAGGTGACACATTTGAAGACCTTGCATTTTGAACACAACAGATAACCAATCTGCATTGCAATTTGGAATGAGTGGTTTCTGTAATAAATTTCATCCAAGTTTGCATGAGATAGATCCACAATAACTTGTACGATGTAAGAAAACAGCTACTACAAATAAAGTAGACTACAGCCAACACATAATATAATACAAGGAAAATCAGCAGGTAACAGGGTGGGGTGGGGGTGGGGTGGGGGTGGGGGTAAGGGTTCGAATGTAGGATAAGTCACATCTTGGGGGTTTGGAATGTAGGATAAGCCATCTTGTTGTCATTGCCATCCATTGATTTATCTTTCTAACATGACATGTAAACCAAGATAGTATATGTTTTAGCCTTGTCGACATGGCTATCATCCCACAAATTGTACATATAATCTCTTATTTAACTTATGCATCTTTATTGTTCCTAGAACTCAATATACCATCCCATAAAGCAGTTAGATCAACAATTCATAGTTAGTGTATGAGGTTTACCATAAATTGATAGGTTTAGAAAAAGTTAGTTGGCGAAATAGAAATGGGAGAGTCAGGAATTACATACAGCTCTACAAGATGGGCATCTACGGTAGATCCGCCTGTTATCAGCTTTGACATTGGTTTTTTGTCCTTTGCAAAAATCACAGAGCACCCATCCTTTACCATCACAAGGTTCACACATGATCTTTGCATCAACCTTGAACATGACAGGAGCTGAGTTAGAATGGAGTCAAATGAACCCAATTGGGCAAACGTTAGAGAAAGGGCTTAATAGATAAACAAAAAGGTCAGGTGAATTTAATTGAACAAATAAAAAAGGACTCAAAATTCAAAACAGAGGGAAGCTTTTTGTACTGTTTGATGAGGTGGTAAAGCAGTTGAATGTGTGTTAGTTGCAATTCTAATAGTAGTAGTAGTGTTGTAATAGTAAGATATATATGCTGGATACAGAAGAAAAATACTAATGGATGAATATCACCTCTAGTTGGTCTTGCTGGAGAGGTGCACAATGCAATGGTTGGAAGAAATGCCTGCTCCTTGAACTCACTGGTGGTGCTGTAGTTGCTGGCATCATTATAGTCCTTGCGAAATATAGCCTCGATGGCGGCATCGTCATGCAATTCGCCATCATTCAAGCGTACTAGCATATATAATATTGGTCAAGCATTGTTGTTGTATTTCTATAAAATGCAGAATGGAGAGGTGGGCAGGGGAAAAAGCTGGTAAATAGACAGATAAAGCCATAAAAGGCAAAGAAAACTAGGCGACCACTCAAAAAACTTGTGTTACTATTGTTGTCATTGGTGTCAACAATACCAAAATCCAAAGGCTATTCCAATTCAAACAATGTATGTGGAATTGTGGATAAATTATTCATCACACCTGGCCTCCTTAATATAACAAAACTTCCGCCACTCACTCAATATGCAATCCTGCATCTCACCTTGGTAGTTACTCACAATTAGTCTTAGGAAGAAGGAAAAATGAGAAGGTCTGCAATTATTTCATATATAAATCATAACATATTTCATGGTGATACTAGTGAGTAGAATTAGTGTATGTGATTGTTAATTTTCCTCAAATGGAAAAGGAAAAGGAAAAGGATCAGTGATTTCAACTAACTGAATGATAGTACTCAGTAATAAACTTCATTGATCACTGATCACAGAGCACCAACTTGCCGCCTTTATTGCAAAGGCCTTGCTCGCCAACAGAAGAAACCAGCTTGGCATAACTGTATCTGAGGGGCATTCTTCCCAATACTCTATGAAACTCCGTAATGCAATCCCCTCTTCGCTTGCGATGCTCCGCTTTCCTGCTGCTCAACCCCACCTCTCGTACCAGTCTTGATCTCACAGCGTCATCACTGTCTTGGTCTTCGTTTCTGGGGTCTCCCCAATCTCTAACCCTCTCTGCCCCCACCATGAGAGGCCCTAAATTGGTCTCGTCTGCCACCACAAAATTCATCAGAATATCCTCACAGTTATGCATCTGATCCACCATCCTCCTCATCTCATGCATGGGGGACCCACCCCCGCAACTGTACTTGAACAAATAATCCCTCTTCATCATCATGAACTTGGTCAGAACTATGGAGTACTTGTCCGGGTGCACCGTATAAATCCACTGCTTTCTTGTCATGATATCTATGTCATGCGATCTTACAAATATCCCGACAAGACGCTCTGGATTCCACCTCCACATCCTGAAAGCAAATTCCACAGTTTTTGGATCCACTTCCACATCATCATCACACACCAAAACAGCACGTGTTGTGATCGATGACCTCGGCAGGAATCGAGCATTTAGGCTGCTTGATGGCTGGGGCACGAGGGATATGGCAGCGTTGCCTCTTGACGAGAGTGTCAGGTTGTGGGCTAACTTGGCTAGAGTTAGGGGTGGGGTGGAGGGGTTTCCCCAGAGGACCAGGACAGAAAAAACTTGAGGAGATGCCGAGTAAGTGGCTGCAATAGTTTGAAGGAGAGGGAATCGTGACTCGGAATAGCCATTGATGAGGACAGTGAACTGGTCGGATCGGAGAGTGTGAGGGTGGGGCTGCTTTTTGGGGTCGCACGCTGTTGCTGATGAGATTATGTCTGGAGTGAGGGTACGAAGACACAACACAAATGAGAGGGAAAGGGAGAGTGTGAGGAAGACTACAAGTGCAACTGCATATGACCCCATTTTTACCTCAACTCCAGCTATTGCCTACTATGTGTTATAGTTTATACATTACTCAGCCAGCAGCAAAGTCAACCAGTGGAGTTGGTGTACAAATGCCTGCCTGCCCTGTTGGCCACTTTGTAAGTGGAGGCCTTTTTCTCTTTTGAAATGTATCCTTCTTCTTGTTAAGAATTACTGCTAGTAACTAACAAGGTAAGATGCAGGATTACATGTCAGAGTCAGAGTGAGGAGAGTTTTGGGGATTCATATTTCTTAAAAGATCAAATAGCTTTAAAACGACGACCTCCAAAAAGCTATGGAATTAGCTAAAACACAATAAAAAGCAATATGCTAGTGCAAAAGAATTATGCCACTATAATTATAGACATTGTCGCATTCAAGATGAATAAAAGTAAGGATACATGAGGGTTGCACACCCATGGCATGATGATTTCTACCGAGTTTATAAAAATGCATGCATGTGCATTATTAGGTTTCAAGTAGAATCTGCCTGCTGATGACCAAGCCTTATATCAATGCAAGAGGTAGATTTGGAACAAACTTTACACCCTAAGGTAGGCTTTTCCCGCTAAGAACAGAGAGCATAAAGTATCTGACAACTGCAGCTCTCACTATAGTCATAAATCCATAGAGAACACAGGCCAATAGAAAGCAGTTGTGAAATGGAGTTAAAAGAACATTAATTTATCAAAGTTAAGTTTTAGTAAGTTATGCACGCCAGGTTTCAACCTTGAAATTGAATTCCACCCATGAAATTGAGGTGACTTAAAGAGTTGCAAGGTCAGGCAGAGGAAGCCACCAAGAAAAGAAACATTAATGGCTAAAGTCTAATGTACTGTCTATCCAACATTGCCACAATAGGTTAGCATCCAGAACAAACAAGTTAGTTCACCATAACAAACTTTTCCCCTCTATACATACTATACTAGTATATCAGATTAAGAGCTTTCTAAATTCTAATCGTTTCTTCCATGTGGGAGCACGGTGAACAAACAAAACGAAATTGGAGAGAAAGAAAATCGAAAATCAAAGATCCAAAATGACAACGAAATTGCTGCAGAATTTAAAAGGGAAAATTATTGAAATTGCAAAGAAAAGGAAATCAGGTACCTTTGGCAGGATGAAAAAGAAAAGGAGCTTTGGATTTCAACAATTGAAGAGCCTGATTGAGTGCTCGCAGAGAAATGAAAAGTGAAGATCTTCTTCTTCTTCTTCTTCTTCTCGATAGGAGGAAGAAAGGGGATATGGTTTTAAACTGTGGTGCAGGGGAGTTAAAAGCCGTTGAATGGCTTTCTATTACCACCTTTCTTTATGAGAAAATTACACTAACACCCTCTACTTTTAACCTTATTACACTCCAGTCCAATAATTTTTTATTAGTTTACTTTAATACTAATCTTAAGCCTAATCAAATCAATTAATCAAACTGGTTGAAAGCAATTTACAAGTAGTGTTCAGCTCTCCAATGCAACTTTAACTGCCACAATATTTACTATTTACATTACCAATTATTTATTCGAAATTAAGTGCAGTTTACATGAGCCTTGCATTGCAATTTATATAAAGTTTTAGAATTATTATTATGATTATAATAATAATAATTGCGCTACATCATGATTTTGTTGCAACTCTCCCGTAGATTCTTTAAATATTAGATCATTCACACCAATGTTAAAGGATTGTTTAAAATTTTCTTACAATACCGCAACAAGCATGGACCATCACATTAGTACAACACAGAAGTTGGGCACATAAAATTGATACAAGAGATTGAAGTTGTAGTATTACATTAGGTTTTTTCTTCTAATATTAAAAGTACAACATATAAGGCATTTTTCATATTTCAAGGCTAAGCTGAATCTACAGTCTAATAATGTTGAATAACAATAATGTCAAAAGACCTTTTCCGGCATCAATCATCTTTTGATAATACCTATTGACAGATTGCTTTAACTCTCCCATCCAGAAAAACAATTCCATTACCCCTGAAAATATTGAAACAATTTCAATCATTCTGCATTTCTGCTAAGTCGTCAACCCATAATATATATATCGAAAGATCTTTGTGAAAGAAAAGAAAAGAAAAGAAAAGAAAAGATAAACCCTTACCCAGAGCAAGCTTTAAATGAATGTATTCCATATTTCCGATCAACCAGGCATGCAAGGCCTCTAATGTGAAATCTGAAAACAGAACAAATAATAGCATCACAGTTATTATATTTTCTAATGATAACACAATATGACTATATGTTGTGCCCATATGATCGAAGACTTCCAAGTTATCAATGTTAACTACTGAGGTATATAAATCCGTCTCACTGTATTCTCAGAAATGAACATATATACATACAAAGAAGGGAAGATTTAAGAACTGAAGGAATATTTACCAGATGAAGAATTCAACTTTGGAGAAAGTCCATACGAGGCATATTTGGCATAGGTTAGCAACCTCAACTGTTTTGGAGCACCCAGCTTGCTAATTATAGATTTCAGTAATTCACTAGAAGGGAAATACAAAACACCAATTAGGAGCTGCAAAACTCCAAATAAGATGCTGTATTTATGTACCCTTACTCTATTTGCAGTACAATAAGATCCTGAATGCATCTTACTCTGTTCGCAGTATTGTTAGAAGGTCAGAAGGTAGTGATTCCATGAATGCTGATATGTCCTCCATCTTTAGAGACTTCAAATCTTGTCTCATTTTCTGCCTCTCTTCAACAAGTATTTCCTTCCCAAGACCAGATTTACTGCAAATTAGAATGTACAATTGACAACTTGATTGGTATCACAATTGTTAAGACATGAAAAATATGTAACTAGATTGTATCTCCCAGTCCATCTTTAAATCACTACTCTCCCGAACCCATAACACACAGAACAAGAAAGAATGAAAAGAAGTATGAACATATTATGGAAAATGCTTCAGGTATTATACACAGGAAGCTACAGGCACAAATTTTATACCCTTTAATTGTCCACACAAATAAGAAATAGCAAGTAAAGAGAAATTTATCATGGCAGGTTGTTGAACACTCACAAACTAATATCTTCAACTGAACATCACTTATACTGGTGTACACAAATGAGAACTAGTGTAGTGATGCTAGGAAATGATTGAGGGATGTCATTGATGCTGTACTTCATCTAACTTAGAGGGTCACTTTCAAGATTGTGCTTATCACTTTAGACTAAAATTGCACCAGAATCGGCCCTTGTTCTCACCTTAATGAGCCGAAAATCATTAAAAAGTATATGTTCGGAAGAAAGACAACAAAAATAGTAGCAAGAAAAATCAATCAAACAGAGGATGCTCGATTTTAGATGCAAGAGTGCCCTTGGGTTTCCATTTTCATGGTAAAGAGATGAAAAAAATGTAGGTAGAGCTCCAACTTTCTATAGAATAACATCACATAAAGGTGATATATAAATTCTTTATTCTTAAAATTGAAAGAGCATAACTAGTAATATTTCTTAATGTCAAGTTTTGACAAGTAGATTACAGCCCTAGTGTGAAGTTCTACAAGGTATCAAAAGTAGGAACAAAGAAAGACCTTTAGGCTTTTTCTTTGTTTCCTCTCTTCCCCTTGGAACACACTAATTTTTGCTTCAATAAACCAATACATTTTTATTAAACAATCAAACATAAGGCCTAGAATGTTGACCTGACAACCAATGGCCTATCGTTTTATCTTCGAAACAATGCCACTCTGACAAATGTAAATGTATGATATCTGATATTATCTGATAATTTATCTTTGACAGTAAAATTAGCTAACTTTTGCCATCACAAAAGAGAATATATCCTTGAAAAAGTTGATAAAAAAGGAATAATAATAAACTTCTTTTCAGTTCATATTTTAATTTAAACTCTTAATCAAAACACCTTAATTAGCATTCTACTTAATGTCTTCATGACTAAAAATCCTTGACAAGTAGCAAGATTTAAGAACACAATTTAAATATATATGTATAGAAATAAGAAAAGTGAATCACCTATCAATAGTTCTTCCAGTGAAAATGATGGGGAGGTATCTGGAGTACTTCCCTACACCAATCTGTGCACCTATATGCTGAATCTTGTTCGAGTCCAAAAGAATCAAAGCCTTCCAAAGATGACAATATTCTAACCTGAACTCTTCACCCAACTTTTTGCAAATTCCATGATCCAGAAGAACTGCATGAATCACCATCTCACCACAGGGTAATTTTTGCGTATGCATATTAGCTTGATTAGGAAATATTTAGATTAAAAGTTAATAGATTTGGAACATACCCAAAGAAAAGCCATCCTGACCTTCTGGAGAAACCAATATGTTACCAGGGTGTGGATCTCCATGCAAGAAACCATGAATGAATATCATTTCAGCAAACACTTCCATCAGCACCTTTGCAACCTTCAAAACAAACCAAGTGAAGGCAATTCAAGTAAAGTTACCGAAGGCTTATCAAAATCACATAGTAGCTAATTTAACAACCATACATGATACACAGAAATTATGATACTTCAATTTGGACATGTTCCAACATCAACAAAAAGCTTGGCACATAGGGATTTATTCACCTACCCCATGAGACAGTATTATCCAGAATTAAGACAATATGCAAATATAATTGCAATTGCAGAAAACTCTCCCCCCTTGTCAGAGCAAAATTTTTAAAATAATTCTTGCATAAGGAATATAAACCTTCACTGGATCTATTTTCATTCCCTTCAGAGAATCAACATCATCAACCTGAAAGATTAGGAACACCTGTTAATGCCAAATTATAGCCAAATCAAAACTATAATATATACATAATTTCACAAATGGGCAATTGTTAGCCATATTAATGAGGAAAATATATTCAGCAGGCCAGGGCATAAGTAATTTTTTAAAATTAGTAACCTCACAGCTGATATTTGTTATCATAAGGTTTGTCTATTAGTTTTAAAGGCTACTACAGTGAAGGGCAAACGAGTTGCACCCAGTATGAACTATGCCTTTATCCTTCTCCTTATCAAAGGTTAAGAAAGTATCATAAAATTCTAGTTAAATCAGTTATTAGATGCTTTGGCCAAAAAAATATTGGTTATTAGATGCTAAAAAGCAAAACAAACCAAGTTCACCATCCCAGTAAATTGCCTTGCTGAGGCATTCAATTCCACTAAGTATCATTTTTCAAACCCTCATTGCCCCCCAAACAAAGTAATTAGAATCAATGCATCCAGCTTGCTTTCTCTACTCAAGTAGCAATGCCATATTGTAAAGGGCAAGAGAAGAGTACATGGTAAAATTGGTCATCTTTGACAGAAGTGATTACTCGAGTTCTTGAAAGATTTGCTTGAAAAGTATTTGTCTGTAACATAAATCATAATAACTGGTGCTGAATAACAATATATCATTGATTTTTTAGTCAATATATCTTAGTTGTTTTGCTTTGGACTTGTCAGCATAGTCATGCTATCTTTCTGACAAATTTAAATCCTCTGCAGATCAGGTAGGGATTATAACTTACAACATCCCCTTCAAAAGAGAGTTATGGCTACAAATAAGGCTATAGGGAATCCTCAATTTCCCAGCACTTGATTAGCAAGCTTACTAGGTTGCATAGCTACCTAGTCTAGCTAGACTGCTAAAACTGCTGTTTTACCATCTGGATCATGCATTTCCTTAACTAAAAAACATGTTTCATGTAAGTGATTCCAACAACAGGAAGTTCATAAATGGAACCCTACTAAGTAGATAACATGTTTGGAGATAAAGATGATAGAAGAAGATAGTTCAGTTTGATAGAAAAACTTGTAGAGTTGTTCAGTTAAAAGACCTGCAAGTCTTACTGCGAAAAATGGATTTCCAAGAATAAACAACATTATATGTTTTGCCAACCAAAAGTTTATAATGCATTTAATACCATTGTACTTTGTTACTCTTCTTTTTAAAAATAGATACTGCACAAGTGCACATGCTAGTGCTTGCACATATTTAAATGAGTGTGCATCATAGTAACCAAGCAAACACTCTCAAGTGTAACTGATCATTCCATAAAAGACAGAAGTTGATCAATAATCCTAAATGCTAGAATATGCAAAACCTACATTATATAGATAGCTAACTGAAGCTTCCACCAACTATTTATAGCTTTTTATCGAACTTGAAGTCCAATCTGATAAGATGCTATAAACTAAATAGGTGAAGTATTCAAAGGACCAAGAACCTCATGTCTCTTCTATGTCTCAATATTGTGGTATTACAAGCTTTTTTGACATGTTCACTGTCCTACTCAGGTAGCCTTTTGGTTGACCTATGACTCGAATAAACTCATAGAAGAACCAATCCAAGAAGGGGATCATATATAATTTTACATGATACAGTTTAAATTTAATAAATTCGAAGTATAATTTCTTATATGTTATTATATACTTAAACCGAAGGATGAATATGTACTTTAGCTAATTAGTGTATGTGTGTGCGTGCGAGCATGTGTATAGCACCAGTTATCAGCCATCTAACTCCAAGAGATACGTTGCAATGATGCGGAGATATAAGAATCATCAAAATGCAGACAGCACCTCACATAACGTAAAAATATAAAACAGGTTAACAAGCCATATGGCCTACCTTGTGGCCACTGCAAAATTCCATTGTGAGAACTTTCTTTGTCGTAAAATCCTGAAGAGCCAAAGTAGATCTTAAATAATCCAAGCAGTTTATATGTTCCAACTAACTTTGAAAACATGCAATACTCAATGATCGGTTGAATAAAAGGTAAAGCGGAAAATTAAGAATAAAACAACTGTCATACCCAAAAGATTCGAGGTACTCTAACATTCTTGTTGTTTTTAAAGTAATCGGCAATTGTCTCAGAGTTTCTTGCCTCTAAAATAAAATCTGTGGCAACATAGAGGGAGAAATTAATAACATTTCAGCCATTAAAGAACACAATGATGAGAATCTTGAATTTTATGGACATGCCAATGCTATTGAAAAAAAAATGGAACAGTATCAAACAAACATGAAGAATATGGGCACGACAATCACAATTGACGATGAAATACCAAATCAAACAACTGATTCACATCATGTCTTAATAGAAGATATAACTGACAGACAAATCTATAACTCACCAAGCTCCAGAGAAATTGCCTTACTGAATTCAGAGACCAGCCACCCAAACCTGTATTCAGGAAAAAACTGAACAGACAGAGAGAGTGAAGAAGAAAGAAGAGTATAGTAACACACTAGCCTAAAAATCACTTTTGATCTCCCTGTACTTGAACAATTTTGTATGTGACGACCTAATTGAAAAGTTGATAGACATTCAGGGGTCAAAGGGCAATTTTCATAACATAGAGGGATGTAGTAGCAACTTTTTTATACAGATTTAAACCCAATACTCCATCTTCAACAGGTCTAAACACAACAAGGTAAATCGCAACATTTCTTTGCTGATCTCATAAAACTTTAAATATCAGCTTAATCCTGCCAACCACTTTTTCTTAGGAGGATTTTAAGCCACCTTAAATAGAGGAATCCAACAATGGTTTCAGATCTTTGATCCATATTCCGTACTGTTAGTCTTGGAAAAATAGGCTTGCAAGCTCTCCCCCTTGCTTCTTTTCTTTTTTTCCCCCATTTTCTTTTCTTTTCATTTGTGTTCTTGCTGTTGTTATGTATAAATACATACATGTATGTACATATAACATTAGGACAAAGACACCTCAAGTAGTGAAAATTGCACTCTGACCCTTGAACCTTTATCAAATTTTCAATTAGGTCTTCACACGATATCATTCGAAAAAAGATAGACCAAAAGTGATTTTTAGGTTAGTGTATTGCAACTAGACAATCTAACTTAAGTACAACATGTTACAAAGATTTGAAAAGATAAACCTAAAGTAAAGAGGGAAAAAGAAGAAAGACATCTCCATGGCAAGATTATCAGACTGAAATTACACCTTTTGCACCTAGTATAACAACCTCCTAAGTACTTTAACAACAAAAAGTATTTGCATTCACAAAGGAGAAAAAGAATGGCATGAATGCAAGCAAAAATTTACATGACTGTTAAATGGCTTAATTAACAAAAATCCACAAAAAGGACAGAATTCATTTTCAGAAACCTATCTAAAAGGACTGAACATGGCAAATAAATTCTGAAGAGTAGAAAACAAGATTGATATAGTTTGCCAAGAACAACTTTAAGAAATTAGTGTGTACCCATGCAACAGATTCTGAGAGGAAATGCATTATTCCTGTGTCTAACTTCATTTTGTTCTCTAATCCAGGATATTGCACCTATTGTCCATGAAAGGAAAGGGATTTTGTTGTCAAAGACTAACAATAAATAAACAAACTTTGAATTAAAGAAATACTTAGAAACCATATAAACAAACTATAATGAATCTCACCATATTCAATGAGCATCATGGTAAAAGAAATATAGGGAAATATAGATAATTAATAGGTAAAACTAATATTAATAGAAGAAAATAATACAATGGTTTATTTCCTTCTAAACAAGAGTACAAAGATAAAAGAATAAGGGTAGTTAAAATTAACTATTCAGCCGACAAACCTTAATCGCTACTTCTTGATGGTCTTTCAACACTGCATGATGTACTTGTGCAATGGATGCTGCAGCTATTGGTTGTTCATTAAACGAAATGAACCTGGAAGTTACCAGATCATCTTTTAGTTTATCAAAAGTTTCATGCTTTCATACACAAGATATACCAAGGAACATAAACAATGAATAGAAGTTTGCTTTCCCATTCTATATTGGTTCTATAAGATATCAAAGCAAGATGCTAAGGTCCGCAAGAAATTATTTAACCTCTTTCTACCGAAAGTACCTATAAGATGATGAGCTACATAATTGCATCATTTTGCCTCCCAAGAAAAAAATATGGTAAGCCTCCAACTTGAACTAATTGGCAATGGGTGGAAAGCCCGAATTCAATTAAAGATTACAAGGTGTTAACAGTTAGAAAATCAAAACTATGATTAAAGAAATGCCACTTACATCTGTGACAGATCCTGACCAAGATTGCTGATTATTGTTTCTTTTATGACCTTAAAATCACAAGGAACTACCTACATTGTCATAGAACCAGAAAATATAATGAGAACCTATAGGAAATGTCTCTTCCTGAATACGATTATATCGACATAAGTAAACAAAATCAACCATACCTGGTCCTGCAATGAGGAAAGTGTTGATGAGTATTCTTTTGGGACTTGACGCATGGAAGCAACAAACTGACCAGCTTTTACATAAAAACCTTTATTCATTTCACATAGTTTGAGCATTCTCTTAGCTGAGCGCAAATGAACCTATTAGAATCACAAAATGATAAATTTAGTATCTAGTGCGTATGTAAGATCAAACATTCACCAGAGCTGAAGCTTGCATGTGGAGCATACACAAATTTATTTAGTTACTTTGACAAGATTTAGGAATAAATAAGGAGGTGACAACTGATGTTTCGTTGAATAACTTTCTTTCATAATGGATTGTACAGGATAAGATAAAAGAGTTAACAAGGTTGTCATTTCTTCTCTTGCTTCCCCCTTATTTGTTTCAATTTTTCAAATAAAAGGTCCTACAAATATACTGAATGAATACATGGGGGAAAAATGCATTTAGGAGATTTTCCCAGTGAAAGCATCCCTATCCGAAATTTGCAAGGTTGAAAGCAACTTCAACCATCGAACAGTAATGGAAAGTATGGCATCTTACTCAACCAGAAAAATCAAGATATATATATGAACAAACAACAAGAAAACATAGATATACAGCTCCCACTATATGATCAAGTAACCTTTGCTATTTCCTTTTGCTACTTGTTTTCTTTTATTCAAAATATTATCTCTCAAAGGTTGCATAAAAGGAAAAAGAAAATAGTTAAAAGTAAAACCATATATTATAACGAGCAAAGGGTTACAGGGTAACTACAATTCATGTAAAATTGCTCCAAGGTTATCACCCATTTTGCTATCATAGAATTCAATTTTGTAAACATATAGTTATTCAAAACTATAGTTTATATATGTGTTTCTGGAAACAAAACAGTAAGTGATAAATGTGAACCTATAGATAAAAACTAAGGAAGTTACTTAAAAGGAACTAACACATTTTTTTTTTTGGGTATATTTACAAGTTAACCTTTTTTTAATTTTAATTTGAGGAAAAAATCATAAAAATGGAAATTGGAATAAAAAGGGACCTCGGATAGTAGAAGACGATACTCATCACAGTCCTTTGGCAGCCCATATAAGGAATACTTGTAATCAGCAACGGTGACCGCAATCTGCAACACAACAGTTGGAAATCAGAAAACTTTGTCTTGCAAAAATTTCAAAAAAGAAACAAAATCAGGCAAGGAATTAAGGGAATCGGAAATCGGACGGTGAATATTGCACGAGAAGAGCGAATGAGGGCTTGGAAAGGGGAAGAGTCGGGGGGAGCATCGGAATGTGAAGCAACAGCTTGATAAGAGAGGCCGCCGGCTGTGATTAGGTAAAATGCGGCCTTGGCTTTCCGGGAAAACGTTGATGCTACTATTTGTCTTCCCATCATGCGCTTTACGATTTGCTTCCTCAGTTTTCCGCTTCGAAGTTCAAAGCATGCCCGTTTTATACTAACGGCTTAGTGCATAACCTCCACTTTGTGCAGGAGAAAAATGATGTTTAATATATCTTATTTTTTTTATGCAAAGGAAATCATATCACAAAAGATGACAAGAGAATGCTATACATATGGACACATAAATGAGAATGTTTATGTGGATACATTATTCACATGATATGGATTTTTGATTTTTCCTAGATTTTAGATATTAACAAATATACAAGTTATTTTATTCAAAGAATTATTCAAATTTAAATACAATCCATTTATAAAATTTGAATTCAAAATATATAAATTTAAATTTATTTTTAATTTAACTAGAATGAGAATTTAACAAATATTGAAATTAATTTTATCATCTATTTAAATTATATGTTTAGTACTTTTATCATCAACTATTTTAATTTAATATATGTAATTTAATTATAATAATACAATTATTCTTTTTTAGAAATTAAAAATATAATTAAAGTAATCTAAATATTTAAGATTAAGAAAATGAAAAATGAAAATATATAGTAAAAAGTATTTTTATTTTAAAAATTTCATATTGAGAAGAAAAAATTTCATTTAAGAAAAAAAAAAAGGAAATAAGATTTCAGTTTAGAACCAAAAATCGAACAGGAATCGACCTTTACTAAGGCTTAATGCCCAAAATCCCCTCTGAAGTATCACGAAAAAGACATTTTGCCCCCTAATCTTTTTCTTGTCCAACTTTGCCCCCTGAACTATGAAAAAAAAGAAAAGACATTTTGCCCCCAGCCGTGACAGAATTTAGTCACGTGCGTGCACGTTATTAACAGGTTTGTTAACTTAAGGTTGTCTGTTGACATGAAATTTCCACGTCAGTTAAAAACACTACAAGAAAAAGACAGTGTTGTGACGAGAAATTAGGAATAAAATTTTCCCGTTCCAAATCGGGAACGGGCTTAGGAACGGGAAATGCTAGAAAATAAAAATGTCGTTCCAAATGGCATTCCAAATATTAGGAATGAAAAAATCCATTCCTAAACTCATTGCAAGTTTTCGCACCATTGCGCAGGAAACAAATTTTTGGCGGGTAATCAATTATTGTTAGAAATCCCGTTCCAAATCTGGATTTTTTTAAAAAAAAATAAATTAGAATTCCAGCCAAAACGTTGCATTTTGGCTGGGGATGTTATAAAATAGGCAGTAGCTCATTTGTAGCAGCTGCCTCACGAAATGGGAGAACATTTTCTCCTAAAATCTCATCATTTTCTTGCTTTTTTGTAGTTGTTGTTATGGTATTTAGCAAAAGGAAGCAATAGATCTTGTTGATTTCATTCCACATTTTCATTTTGGAGCAATTTATATGGTAAGTTTTCATGGTTCTCATCATTTTAATTTATGTGTATAATTTATGGGATCAACGAATGGTATATAATTCAGTCCGTCCAAACTTTGTTCCTCATCATGAAAATGAAGCAGGGCCCAGCAATGTTGGCGTAGAAGCTAATGAACCTGGTGTTTCGATTAATGGGGATGACAAGGGTAGACATTTAGATGAAAGTTTCTTTAATATGGTTGAAGCTTCCGACCAACCTTTGTGACACGGATGTGACACAGAAACACAATTATCTACTGCTGCTAGGCTTTTGACAATCAAATCCGATTCGAATATGTCTCAGGCTACATTCAATGATATGGTTACAGCCATTAGGAATATGTTACCGGTTGATAACACCCTCCCACCGGATTTCTACCATCATAAGAAGTTAGTGTGTGACTTGGGGTTGCCTGTTGTCAAATATGATGCTTGCCCAGGAGGATGCATGTTGTACTGGAAGGATGACTCGGATTTAACGGACTGCAAGTTTTGTGGTAGGCCTAGATACAAAGATAGTCGGGGTAGGCAGGACAATCCGAAGCGGAAAAAAAAAAACCACAATCGGTTCTTCAGTATTTTCCCCTTACTCCTAGATTGCAAAGGTTGTATGCCTCGAAAGCCACAGCAGAGCATATGACTTTTCATCATACTCATAAGACAGCTGAAGGATTGATGTCTCACCCGTCAGATAGTGAAGCTTGGAAACATTTCGACAAGACTTATCCAGATTTTGCATGTGAACCTCGCAACATCCGACTTGGGCTGTGTGCAGACGGTTTTGCACCTCACGGGCAGTTTGGTAAAGCTTATTCATGTTGGCCAGTCATTGTCACTCCTTATAACCTTCCACCAGGTATGTGCATGAAGAGTCCTTATATATTCTTGTCGTTGATATCTCCCGATCCTACAAATCCAAAAAAGAATATAGATATGTATCTTCAACATTTGATTGATGAGTTAAAGCATTTGTGGCTTTATGGTGAGACCACTTATGATGTTGTATCCAAAGGGTATTTCAACATGAAGGCTGCTCTAATGTGGACAATTAATGATCTCCCTGCATATGGCATGTTATCTAGCTGGAGCACTGCTGGGTTATGGGATGCCCCATATGTATGGAGAAATCGACGGCATCTGTACTACCTCATAGTAGGAAGCCGAGTTATTTTGATTGTCATCGGTCTTTCTTACCTAGACAACATCGTTACAGATCGAATAAAAAGGCTTTCAAGTGAGATCGTGTTGTTAAAAGTGGTCCACCACCAAGGCTGTCTGGTGAGCAAGTCTATGATTGGGTTCAGTCTTTTCCCATGGCCATTGACGACCCTCTTAATAAACCCGATGGTTATGGAAGAGATCATAAATGGACGAAAATGAGCATATTTTGGGAGCTATCGTATTGGAAAATCAACTTGATCCGACACAATTTGGACGTGATGCATATAGAAAAGAATGTGGTTGACAATGTGTTTGGGACTGTTATGGATGTGCCTGGGAAGAGTGAAGATACTTTTAATGCAAGGAAGGATCTCAAAGTTCTTTGTGACAGAGAGGATATCACAGTTGATGATGACATTGTTGGTCGAAAACCAAAGGCGGTTTACACTTTGACAAAGGAACAAAAACAATTTATTTGTAAGTGGATCATGTCTTCCTTGATGTTTCCAGATGGTTATGCCTCAAATATGTGTAGATGCGTTGATTTGAACGGATTGAAGATGACAGGCATGAAGAGTCACGATTGCTACGTCTTTATGCAGAGGTTGATTCCGATTGCATTCAGGGAGATGTTACCGTTGGAAGTTTGGGGTCCATTGACTGAGTTGAGCCTTTTATTCGAACTATATGCTCCTCAACGTTGGAAATTAATAAATTGTTGGATTTGGAGGACAAAGTTGTCGTTATCTTGTGCAACTTAGAAAAAGTTTCCCCTCCAGCTTTTTTTGATTCCATGGAGCATCTCGTTGTTCACTTACCTTACGAGACAATAATTGGAGGTCTTGTTCAGTTTAGACGAATGTATCCTTTTGAGCAGTATGTATTCCTTATCTACTGCTTTGTTTTTATTTATTTCTATTCTATTTTATTTGTGAAGTTGTTAAACTATATGCTTGCATTAGGTTCCTTAAACGACTGAAGAAAACTATAAAAAACAAAGCTGCTGTGGAAGGTTCAATTTGTGAAGCTTACATTGCATATGAAATCAATATTTTTGCTCAGCATTATTTTGAACCGGATGTCCGTTGCACAAGTAGAAGACCTCGAAGGAATGATGAAATGGTCAATGATCCTAGTCTACCTCCTTTCTCTATTTTCAATTACCCATGTAGATTTTATGGTCGTCCACGTGTCCGTTCGCTACAAGAAGATGAGTTAAAGGTCGCTCACACGTACATCTTGCGAAATTGTCCCGAAATTGAACCTTATTTCGAGTTAAGTATTATTAATTTTTTTCTTAGTTTAGGTGCATTCTTATTAATTATGCTTTACTGTTAGTATGCATGTGTTTAAAGGGAATCTTCTATTGGTTTACGTGCAGGATGTTTGTGAACTATTTAAAACGAGAAGGTCATACTTCCGAGTCAATTGACCTAGCGATTGATGTGCATTTCGCCGAATGGTTTAAGCTATTTGATGCACTACCTCATGTGCAATACTGTTAGTCTTGTTGTTGTTTGTAGTTTTACCACTAGTTTTGCTTTCTTGTAACTACCAACTATTTACTTAGTATAAATGGTTTTGATTACAGGTTCTTACTGAGGAAAATGGAGTAACCGATCAACTATTGCGAAAGGTTGCTTGGGGTCCAACTCAAAAAGCAACATCATGGCCTGCATACTTGGTCAACGATTACAATTTTCACACCGTTGCATATGGCTGAGGGAAGGCGACAATGAATAGTGGAATTTGCGTAGGAGGCTCCGATTCAAATGACCCATCATCAAATTTTTATGGCTATTTGAAAGATGTTTTGCAGATTGAGTACTCAAGGTCCACAATGCAAATAACTGTCGTGCTTTTCGAAGGTGATTGGTTTGATCCTAGAGCAGGAATGAAAGTTCACTCCTTATATAAGTTGGTAGATGTTAATCACAAAAAATTATATAGGAAATACGATCCATTCATATTAGCACAACAAGCAATTCAGGTGTATTACTGTGATTATCCGAGCATGAAGAAAGACATGGTAAATTGGATAATTGTATGCGAGACTAAGTCTGGAAGAGTGATTGATTCAAATTCTATGGAAAATGAGGAAGAGGATGTCACTGCGTACCAAGTAGAAGAAATTCAGCAGGCCTTCTCAGTTAGTACTTCAGAACAAACACCATCTCTATTTGATCAACTACAAGGGATCGAGTTAGAAGTTGATTTAGGTGCATTGCCACAAAGGATTCCATCTGAATTATTGTCGGATGAAGAAGAATTTGGGTTTACGGAATCATCAGATAAAGATGAAGATGATGATGATGATGATGAAGATGCATATTAAATGTAGCAGCTTGTTGGTAAGCCTATGGGTTTTAATTTGTACTTATAATTAATTATATAAATTAAGGAAATTTCAATTTATGTTTATGAATTATGGTTTTGCACTTAAATGTAGCAGCTTGTGGGTAAGCCTATAAGTTTTAATTTGGTCTTATAATTAATTAAATAAATTAAGGAAATTTCAATTTATGTTTATGAATTATGGTTTTGCATGTGGAAATGTATTTGGAATGGAATTATGATCCATGAACACGTGCCTAACAAAATTTAAACGGCGGGAATTAAAAGCGCCACGTGAAATTTTGGGTTTTTGCATTACGCGCCAAGTGAAATTTTGGGTTTTACAAATCAAGTTTTAGGCCTTTTGCCAGCTGTTTTGGAGGGTTTAGGACACTTAGAAAAAGTCACATATAAATACATTCTTAGGATATTTAATATTCTTTTAGCATTTTCTTCTCACTGTAAAAGTCGTACTCCATGGAAACCTTTGTTTTTTACTTTCCTTCTCACTGACGATGGCCTTGTTCGATTCGACGTCGGTGGAGCCCCTCATCGCCGGTATAAAGGAACAAAAGCCCTCATCTCCTTGATTCTGAAGGAACCAAAACCCAAATCCCCTTTTGCCCGACTATCAACACAGGTTCGACTCTTCCTCTCTCCCTTTCTTTTCCTTTTTCTTTTTGAAAATGATTTTACATCTTTTTTTGTCATCTAAGTTTCAATATTTCATTTTGGGTTTTAGAATTTTGGAGGTTTAGGCTTGGATTTTTTTTATTTCGTTGCTGACTTTGAACTTTTTAGAAAGTTCACTCCTTTTTTAATTTTGTTTCTCTTTTTTGCTATTTAGGTCAGTACTAAAGCTCTTTGGTGCTAATCATTCGATTATTCCATCGAAATGTAAGTTTCTTTTTAATCATGTATTTTATTTTCTTGTTTTTTTAGCAAAAGAGTTTTCATTGTTGAAAGCCACATTTTTGTGAAAAAAAAAAGATCCATGTTAGACATGGAAACCTTTATGCCCTTCACATATTTGTCAATGAATAATAGTAAGAGAGATCTAACCAACTGTTATCAAAAAGCCCCTTTTTTTTATTTTGGTTAATGTACATGTTTGATAGTAAAGATAGACTTAAAATGGACAGACCAGAAAAGCTGCTAGTGGAGGAAAAGTTGAGAAAGTTGTATTTGTAGCTAGGAAGAAGGTCCCTGATAGAATGGTCCGAAGATAAGGTGGGGGTGGGCTAGTTGGTTTTTGGGTTTGGTTACGTGCCTCTTTTTCTTTTGTTTCTAGTTTATTGTGGTGGTTTGTGGTGGCTGACTTCAAATTGCAGACAATTATTATTACTGTTTGTGCAAAAGTAATGTTATTGCTCTCTTTCTACTACAAAAAAAAAAAGAATCTATATAACAGATATGAGCCATGTAAAATTGGTGCACTGTTATCTATTGTTCATAAGTCAACTTGGGGACTTGGTTCAAGAAAAAATCATAGTATAGATTATTTAGTCTCCTGTTGGAAGTGATTTGGTGCACTATTATTTGGAACAATTATTTAAACTATATTATACTTAAATTGTTGGAAGGCTTATTATACATATAACATATATAAGGTTGTTTTGTTTGATGCTTTGACTTTCACAAACTTTCACAAACTTCTTTTTGTGTTCTTGTATGTAGGTCTTCTATACCTTCCCTGTGGAGAGGAAAAAAGTTGTTCGAAGGGTATTTGGCTCATGTGTTGGTAAACACATTAGTAAGGCCTTCACTTTAGCTAGGCAAGTAACAAGGATCCCACCATTACCTTGGGTCCCAAAGCCTGCCTGGAACATTTTACGGGCTTATTGGCAGAGTCGAGAGTTTCAGGAGCAAAGTGATAGGAATCGAAGGAACAGAGCTTCAGAGGTTGGCTCTGCCTCGTACCGTGGTGGTAGCATTGACACCAGAACTCATCGAAGAAGAATGGTTAGAAAAAGATAGTATATCACTATTGACTTAACTTAATATTTAATATATAATATCATTCTTCAAGTTATTAATTTTTTTAATATGACTTAACATTGTATGGTTTCAAGACTGTCGACTTGGGTAGAGAGCCGTACGATCATGAGTTGTTTACACGAACACACGGCTTGCCTGATAAGTCATTCCCCCTGGTCGAGCCAGTATTACTATGGTAAGTCAATTTACATTTGATTAACTACAATGGTTTCTATTTAGTTATGAATCTTGATTTTCTACTAATGTGGGCACCTCACTGATGTTGTTTTGTTGTTGTTTTGGTGTTGCTTTTGTTATGTAATACTGTCATATTTTTTTTTTATCATTTTATGTATGGATATAACATATGTTATTGTAAGTGAAAGATAAGCTTGAATTTATGGTGGTCTTGTTGGTATAGGATTATAAAAATTCTGCTGTTTTTCTATCATCCATGTAGTTTTTCTTTCTCCAGCTTCGTGTTAAGTAGTAAATAAATTATTAATTTGGGTCTACTTTCAATCTTTCTTTTCTGACTTGTGTATGTAGTAGCTTTGCATGCTGATATAGCCTTGTTTTGGTTGGAATTGTTATATTTGCTTATGATGTAGTTTTTCTTTGTCCAACTTGGTGTTAAGTAGTAGATGAATTATTAATTCAGGTCTGCTTTGAATCTTTCTTTTCTGACTTATGTATCTAGTAGCTTTGCTTGCTGATATGGCCTTGTTTTGGCTGGAATTGTTATATTTGCTTCTGTTTTTCCTTTCACAGGACAAGTTCAATGCTGCTTTGAAGGCTGCAGAGGATGCAGTTCGTGAAGATCCGATAGCTCTAGCAGCTATTGATAAGAATGCCATGTTTGCTCAATATGTTGGAGGGTCGAAAGGGCGTCAATTAGGCAAGGGTAACACTGTTCGTGCTGGGCGTTGTGTTGTGGACCCTTTGGCTCAACAAAATCAGCAGCTACAGGATACAATTCGCCAGTTAACCCAACAACAAGAGTTGTTTATGCAGCTGTTAAACAATGCTCTTGCCCAGAACAACATAAACCTTCAACTGCCACCATTTCCCCAGCATGCATCTCAGCCTTCTAGTGCAGCACACAATCAACCCAGTCAGATTAACCAAAACTAAGACCCAGCTGACCCAGCTGAGGAGACTTATGGTGATGAGACTGATCATCAAGGTGAAGATCATTAGGGATTTAGTTGAGAACCCTATATTTTGTGATTAAACTCTAATTATTTTTTAGGAAACTTCCTTTATTTTTGAGGAAAGTCTAATTCCTAATCATTAACAAATATTTAGGATTATTGTAAATTTTAATTTACAAACACCGAAATTTTGTAAATTTTAATTTACAAACAGCTTCATTATTAATTATGTTAAGCAAGATTTTAGCTTATTTTAAATTTTGTTTTTTACAAAGATGCAATCCTCAAAAGTTATTTCAAATATACTCATTCCTGAATTTTAGAATGGCATTTGGAATAACTTCTTGGGTACAATTTTAATTTTGTCTTGGGCTTTTAGTCGTTTCAAATGTCATTCCATGGCTTAGGAATGATTCTAGCAACGAACTCTCCTATGAGGAATTAATCCAAATATTGTTCCTAAAGTTTTGGAATGAGATCAAAGTCATTACAAACATTGTTCCTAAAATTTTGGAATGAGATAAAAGTCATTCATAACTTTGTTGTTGTTCCTAGATCAGGAACGACTATTTGGAGCGGATTTTGGCATGGGAAGCAGCCCGTTCCTGATTTTAGGAACGGGGTACATTTTCTCGTTCCTGTTGGGTTTGGAACAAGCGATATAGGAACGACTTTTTTCCCCTTCGAAAACCCGTTCCTAATCAAGTTGGAATGGGATTTGTAACAAAAACACCTCGTCACAACATTGTTTTTTTTTCTTGTAGTGAAATAGGCCCCACTTCAACCTTTTTTACCCTCCAGGAATTGATAAAAATCCAGTTGCGGCCATTTTTTGGCTGACATGGAAATTCCACGTCAACAAAAAACCTCGAGTTAACGGACTCGTTAGTCACGTGCACGTACATGACTAAATTCTGTTACAGTAGGGGACAAAGTGTCCTTTAATTCATATTTCAGGGGCAAAGTTGGACAAAGAAAGATTAGGGTAAAGCAAGGGCGTAGCCACCTTAGGGAGAGTGGGGTCAATTGACCCCACTCAAATCTAAAACTTCATTATTTTATATATGAAAAAAATTATAAAATGACCCCATTTAAAAAAGATTTAAGACTTTTGACCCCACTTAGAAATGAAAATAAGGTTATTGATCCCTATATTTTTTTTCTTTTAAGGTATTGGTCCCTCTAAAAATTGTAAATTTGAACATAAGCTCACTGAAAAAAGCATTTTGATGCTAATATACAATATAAGAAAATAAGTCAATTTATAATTATTGAAAAGTAAATAGTAATAACTTAGTATTTAAGTTTTGGTTCAAACTTAGCAAAAAATTGGAAATGGTGATGGTAATACTTCTCTTATCCTTTTGGTTCTTTCAATATTCTATACCCACTTGAGAAAACTTTGACCACAGTAACAAAAAAAACTGGCTACACCACTGGAGATTTTGGGCATTAATATTAATCACATTAATATTCTATCCCCTTTACTAAGGTCAAGGTCGGTTCCAATGTACTAAACTACTAATGAAAGACTTTTCTTTTTGTTTAGAGCCCGTGAAAGGTGTGGTGAAAGATTTTTTACTTTTTAACTTAAGTGAAAAGGGGAAAAAAAACTTTTCCACGTGAAGGCCACATGTACCCTAGTTCTAGTTATAGGAAAGACAAGAAGTGAGCCAAACCAAACCGACATCACAGCTGCAACTTTGAGATTGAGGGCGAAGAGTAAAACTTAAAGCCCCCCACGTTTGACTGTCTCAGTCTCACAATACGAGCCGCGGCTTTCCTCTCACGAGTCTACCTGTCAGCTTAAACTTAACGCGTACTCAACTCAGACCAATCAAGAGAATGATCCAACGGTTTATATTTCTTTCTGTTTATAAATCCAACGGTTGCTAGTCAATCTAAGAGGCAAAAGAGAGAGACTTAAAAAAGTAGCCAAAAACACGGGCGAGTCATTTTAGTTTTACTTCATTCACTCAACACTCCAACTCCATTTTCAGTTCAGTTTCCCCTTCTTTAGCAGCGGCTGCTTCGTTGCCTCCCACATTCCCGGTTCCTTCATTCTCAATCCTCAGGTAACCTATTATTATTGGTATTATTTTTGTTTTTTTCTTACTCTTTTAAATACTTAGTAGTTGATTTAATTATATTTATTTATTTATTAAGGATTTCTCCATTGAAATATCTTTTTTCTTTGGCTTTAGTATAAGAGTTTTAAGTTTTTTTCTGCTTCCTTGATAGTGTAGAAATTACTCTTATATTTAAAACCTTTTTCTTTTCCTTATTGTTCTTCAAGATTAATTTTTATTGGAGGAGGCCCTAGTCGTTTTACAATTGATGCATTAGGGTTTGGAATTTCTTATTAAACTCCCATTTATAGGATTAGAAGTAAGCTGTTTGTTCGATTTTTTTTTCTTTTTTTCTTTTCCAGTTCGCTTCCTGGACTCTGTTTCATTGTTGGATCTATGGAGACTGAAGTTTGTGCAAGCAAATGCCAAGAACTATCTCCCAAGTTAATAAAAAAGTCAGATTCTGTTTGCAAAGAGGGAGTTATTGATCTATCTACGGTGACCGGAGATGTTAATGTGGAAGCTTCTTTAGGGCCTATAACTCCTGATCTCAACAGAGAGATTGGAGATTTTCCCTATAAGTGTAACTCTCCACCAACAGCAGTCGAGAAACCAGTTTTTGCCGCCATGAACGGAGATGCATTGACTTCACTCGACCAAAGCAGTCCGAAAACCCCCAAAGATGGTGTTTTCGACCCTTTTGCTCCTGGCCCAGAAGAGAAGGCCATGGCTCCTCTTTGTAGGAAATATGTTGATCAAATGAGGAATAGTGTTGCACGTCGCTTGCAATTCGATTTTTCTGTCAGAAAGGTGGATTTTGAAACTTGTGGAACCGATGCGGAATCTATTTCAGATGAAGAAATGTTTGAGTCTGTTTATGAGAATCTGTTGGAAACTATTGTCTCAAACCAAGCTGAGGGTTTTCTTAAAGAATTTTCAAATATAGAAGGGGATTTTGATGGTTGCAAGACGCCCCCTTTAGCTCCTCGCCTAAATGGAGTTGCTGAAACTTGCCCGGGTGCTCCTATGAAGCTCTCTAAGAAGTCAAGGAATATTGATTTGGGGTTATGCAAAAAGCTTGAATTCTAACAGCATCACGAAATCCAGCATTCTATGACATGGAAAAGGGACATTTTTTTGCCTAGTATGTAACTCAACCCTGACAGCCATGCATCTAATTATAGCTTTTGCTCTTATCTGACCGGAGTAGTGGAGTTCACAGAATAGAAGTAACATTGTATAGTTAGTTTTAACTTAAATTGAATTATTTCTTTATGACAAGAGAAAATGTTTGCAGTATGCCTTCTTGTATCATTCTTTCTGCATATCACCATTCAACCATGTTGTAATTGTTTCTATTTTATCTAAATGATGAACTTTTTTATAGCTGAGGAACAACTTGTACCTTATGTGACTGAAATTATGATCGCGAACCCGACTTTCGCTATTCTTTCAATGTTTTTCTCTGTTTTTTCCAATTTTATCTTCACCCCAAATGAGATGCTTGCACTTCCTAGTCAATGAATATGTTCTCCTAACATGTTTTAGAAATGGTCTTTTGGGGGATGTTAACTATGTGTATGATATGCCACTTTGGTTTATAAGCGGTAAAAGTAATGTGGGATATAATGGTAAGAGTAAAAGATCTTAGAATTGAGTCATAATGTTCCTTTCTTGTGCTGGAAATGTGAATGTGGGTGAGAGTTTTCTCACCATATAATTGACATTATTGTTGACAAAGGGCTTTTACCTTTTCTTTCTTATTGTTTCTGAAAGACATTGCTAGAATTAGATGTAGATGTTTGCTTTGGAATGCTGCCTATTTGCCTGGTAATCTGGTACCCTTGTTGAAATTCTTTTTTGGTTCTTCAAGGTTTCCTTGTTGACAAATTCTATATGGTTTGTTTAGGACTATAGGGTTTATTATTGATGCTTTTCTGGCTTTTGGTGAGATTCAAGGAACAGATAACAAAATGAAAAGAAATTCATTTCTGTTTGAGAGGTAGAACTACCCTTTTAATTGCCTAAGCAACTTACAATGTCCAGAACCCGAAATTAACTCAAAAAAATGACTCAAAACTTGAATAACTCGATATATAAGCAACCCAAACCTAAAACTGATCCATCCGAACCAATAAGAATCACTTGATCCGAAAACTGACTCAACACAACCTACCCATCTACCACCTCTCCTCTTGAATGCAAATATTACCATTTAATTATGGAAGGAATGTCGTGATGAAATCATGTTGAATATATAAAATTTTAATCTTTTTCAGAACAACCCTTTTTTATAATTAATCATCCCAATTTGAGGTATAATCTTAGACTTCACGCTAGGAGGTTTTAGCGTCAACTGCTTGTGATCACACTTTTGAAGCTGTCCTATTGGACCAACGAATTTAGAAGTTGTGTAAAGGAAAGTAAAGTACATTTTATATTTTATATATAGATCAGCTTTATCATCCCTAAGGTAAGTATATCATATGAGATCAGAGCGAATCCTTTACAAATAAAAAACCAAATATCTTGAATACAAGATCCATGACCTAGTAAAGTGAAAGAAAATTAAAATACAAGAATAATTAAAGATGCCTTTTCCAGATCAGTAAGCAAGCAAAGCAAGGCATGATCCAACTTTCAATCAAAGCTTCGTCTTACTCTTGCATTCCTGGCTTTGGATCTTGAGAGCTAGAACAGCAATGGTGATTTTGCAATCAGATATAGCAACAGCATGTTTCTTGAAAATCTTCAAGAAGTTAACTCTGCCTGGAATCCTCGTACGAGTTTCGACCACAAGGGTTCCACTCAAAACATCATCTATAAAACCTTTGAGATCAGTTTTGGACGCCATCTCGTCGACATCAAGCGTAAGCTTACAGGAAACCGTCGTGGAACCCATGGCGGGAATGAATCCCGGCGGAATATCCGCCTCCCCAATCTGGTTCCCTTGATACGAAACCAAACTCTTCCCAGAACCGTGCTTGAAACTGGCGTGGTTTTTGTTCTCGACATTGAGTTGCAAATCGAGCGAGACGTTGAGTTGGATGTTGATAACAGGGAAGGAGATTCGAGGAGTGACCCCATCGAGTTTTGCTGATACGACTGTTGCTTTTGGTTGCCTGACTTTGAATACAGTCAATGCCAGGATCAGAATTACGATTGATATCAGCAAAACGAAGATGACAGAAACCAAACAACAAGCTCTTAGACACCGCCGCCGCCGCTGTTTCTGTATTTCTTGTTGCTCGGACTCCTCCTTGTGTTTCCTCTCGGAAATTATTGCTTGCCCGTTTTCTTCCATTGTTATAGTGGACTCCTTGGAGGATTGGTATTGTATTTAGGATGAAAAACTGAATAGTATTTGATATTTGAAGGAAATGAAAGGAGTAATAAAGTGGAGGGGGGTAACAGCTAATAGGTGGGAAGATCGAGCTTTTAAATGCCTGATACTGACAGATTATGCATCAGATTTAGACATTTTTCTACCCAAAAAGAAAGAAAGAAAAAAAGATTTGGACTTTTTGGATGCATTGGAGGCAAATAGCGGTTTGGGATACTTAAATGCAGTCCAATATGGGCCAATTGACCTTGTGCCAAGTAAAGTATATGGATTGACATTGAATTATTGTTACTATTGGTATGGACTCAGCTCTCAAATTTCAGATACATTGATTGGATAGATACATGTATGTAACATGGCTCAATATAAAGACTAACATAAAGCAAATATTGGTAAAGAATAAGATTGTGTAAAACTGGTTACCTCAAAAAAAAGATTGTGTAAAAATGGTGAATAAGTGTACTAATTTGGAATTGAATGTCAATGTCATGTATATGACTATATGTTTATTCATTGATTTATATATACATGCCTTTTAGTACCAAAAATGAAAAATTATATATACTGTTCTTTAGTGTTATAACATAATAAATACACTTTCTATCCCTAACCTTTTTTTTGGTATAATTTCAATCCCTAATCCTATCTTATTACTTTAGGACTTTTCAAAGTAAATTATGTACACGATAGTAAGCACCGTCCATGGATCATATGCAAGCCATTCGCTCAATTATGGAAATTAGCCCAAATCACATTTGGACCTTTAACCCAATCCAAGTTAGCAATCGGCCAATGGCCTAATCCTTTTTAGATTAAAAATATAATTAAAAAACTGGATTACTAAACACCGCCCCCTTTTACTGGCCACCACCCCCTTGGACTATTTTACCATTTACCTCATTTTTCTCTTTTTTTCAAAATTCTCTCAACTTCTAAACTTTTAAACTTCTAAACTTCGGATTATCGACACTCATTAACGTTGAACAACCGGGGAAATGCACGATAACGAGGCATCAACGCCAGACGAGGTAAAAATTCTTTCATTTTAAAAAAATTCGTGTCGGGTTATAATTTTGGCATGACCCAATCTAAACCCTAAACCCAAACCCTATAAAAAATTATTTTTTTATTTAAAAATAATAATTAAATAATCTAAAAATAATAATAATAATTAATTAATAATAAAAAAATTAAAAATTAAAATAGGCCCGGGTCACAACCGGATAGCGACAGTGGGTCGCACGCGACTCCAACCACAATCTACTGGATCTCAACTCCTGCCACGGTCGGTCGCGATCTGGTCGCGACCCCTGCCGCGGTAACCATTTTTTACGTTTTTTTTGAAATAAACTTACCGGAATTTGGAGAAATCATTTGCCCTTCCCACGACGTTGCCCATCCATAATTTTAGATGTTGTTTTGAATGATTAAGGTTGAGAGAATTTGAGAGTTTAAATTTTGAAGAAAAATGACATCAATGGTAAATATGTCTTTCGCGAGGCGGTGTCTAGTAAAATGAGCGGTATTTAGTAAAACCCTTAAGAAAAAGGGTAATTATTTGATACACCGGCGGTGTAAATTTTGGATTCCACAAGCAAGTTGTGGAGTTGGCACATATCCATTTTTTTAATTAATTAAGTTTTAAATATTTGAATCTAGTCCTTAGAGGACACATGTCACCCTTCAGGACTCATTTGTGTAGTCTGCTAAACTCCACTAATATTATATAATTTGCCTTGAAAAAATTAGTAAATACTAACAAAGTACTTATTTCAAGTGATTCATAGAGTTTAAGTTTTATGAATAGAAAAACTTATTGTTGAAAGAAATTTACCGAATCGAGCTGACTTAAATAAAATTAGTATTCAACAGTTAATACGAACTAACATCAATATGAAAATCATCCATGGGTGTATATTTTTTATTCTTGTAATGAACCGACTCGACCCAAAAGGCCAAAACAGTATGCGAGTTCAAGACTGATGCCTTCTCTAGTCTCTATTTCCTTAAAAAAAAAGAAAGAAAAAGAAAAAGAACATGTACATAAATCCTAATTAAATGAACTTAATTGACCTTAAATAAATAACTAAATTAACATACCGAACTTAGGTCCGGATCTAATTCTTAAAAGCATTCAATCAGGTTTTTAACCCCAACCAAACCTAAATACTAGTATAGAATTGTTTGCAATAAAACTAGAGAATTGGAAAAGTTTTGAAGGTTGAAAAAATGAAATGAACTACTACTGGTTGTGAGGTCATTATCCCTTTGGTTAGAGAATAGAGATGGCATGGAGTGTTTCTCACTCTTAAATTTTGTCTTTTAGAGTAAAAATAAAAACTAGTAATTAATTTTTTTTTTTTAAAAAGCCAATTGCTCAGAAAACTATAGAATAAAAAAGCTGTTTCCTTCCATTTCTTTCCCCCTTACACTCCAACACGTTCTTTGCAGAAAAAAGAACATACTAGTCGATCTCTCTTCTCAGGTTTCTCTCTTGGTGAAGGAGGGAGGAAGCAAAAATCAATGGAGAGAATAAGGGCGTGTTTGGTTACGGTGCTGGTTTTGACCCTTTGCGGCTTACCCCATGTGAGATCCAGTGCTTCTGATCATCGTTTCAAAGCTGGTGAAGAGGTTCCTCTCTATGCTAACAAAGTGGGTCCTTTCCATAATCCCAGGTAACTTTCTGCTCTTCCTTCTCATTGGATCTCATGTTTTTTTTAGAATTGAAACGCATTTCCATTTCCATTTCGATTGATTTTGTTTTTTCTTCTTGTTTTACAGCGAGACATATCGGTATTTCGATTTCCCATTCTGTTCTTCAGGTTTGTGAAGTTGATTTATGGAATTAATTGAAAATTTACTTGTTTTAGAGAGTTTTAAGCTGAAGAATTTTGTGGGTTTATTTTTTCTTTTTGCAGCCCCCGTGAAGGAAAAGAAGGAAGCTCTTGGGGAAGTGTTGAATGGAGATCGATTAGTTAGTGCCCCTTACAAGCTTGACTTTTTGACTGAAAAAGAGGCTGAGATTGCTTGCAAGAAGAAGCTCACCAAGGAAGAAGTTGCCAAGTTCAGAGCTGCAGTTTCCAAAGACTATTACTTCCAAATGTATTATGATGACCTTCCTATTTGGGGGTTTTTAGGTAAAGTTGATAAGGAAGGCAAGGCAGATCCTAGTGAGTACAAATATTATCTCTTTAAGCATCTGGTTTTCGAGATCCTTCACAATAAGGATCGTGTTATCGAGATTACTGTTCGATCTGATCCCAATGCCCTCGTGGACCTAACCGAAGATGAAGAAGTCAATGTGGATTTCATGTACACTGTTAAGTGGAAGGAAACCGACACTCCTTTTGAGAAGAGGATGGATAAGTACTCACAATCCTCTTCATTGCCACACCACTTGGAAATCCACTGGTTTTCGATTATCAATTCATGTGTTACTGTTCTCTTGTTGACTGGTTTCCTTGCTACCATTCTCATGCGAGTGCTTAAGAATGATTTTGTCAAGTAAGAATCATTGGCAACCTGCTTTTTGATTCACGGAAATCCATATTTAGTTTGAATTATATCATTGACATGATTTGATGTATTTCTTCTTTAATAGGTATGCACATGATGAGGAATCAGCCGATGACCAGGAGGAGACTGGGTGGAAGTACATTCATGGTGATGTTTTCAGATACCCAAAGCACAAGTCTTTGTTTGCAGCTGCTCTTGGTTCTGGCACCCAGCTCTTTACTCTGTGAGTACCATCGAATCCAATATAGTCACTAATTATTGTCCAAACTAAAGAAAGAAAGAAAGAAAGAAAAAAAAGAGATAGAAAGGTTTTAAGCTGAATACGACCTTCAATAAAGAAAGGTTACTTTTACCTTTTGTGTTTTTGAGCAATCTAGTAACTGCCTATCTATTCTTTTTTCTTTTCCAGTACAATTTTCATCTTTATCCTTGCTCTAGTTGGAGTCTTTTATCCATATAACCGAGGAGCTTTGTTCACTGCTCTGGTTGTGATTTATGCACTTACATCTGGAATTGCTGGCTACACTGCAGCCTCTTTCTATGGTCAGCTAGAAGGAACAAATTGGGTATGTAAGACTTGTCTCTCTTCCTCTTTCCTGTCTATAAGTTATTTCAGTTTTAGTTTAGAGGTAAAAAAAAAATGAAATATTACATCTTGAGGAATTCTTTTCTAATTATCATAATCACCATCCTTTTCACTAAGCATTAGTTGCCCAGCTGGTCAAACCAAATAAAATGGTTCTGTTTCCAATTGTGTGTGTGGGTTTTGTATATTTTTTTGGCAAGGTTGGGCAGGCCTGCAGGGGTTTGAGGATATCTATTAGCAGCAACCAGTGACTTCATGCACAACCAAATTCTTAGACTAAGATTTAACTAACATGAGGATCTCAACATTAAGTTTTATCTAGTATTAAGGACAAACAAAGAGAAAACTATTAAGGAAGTGTGTGGCATCCATTCTTACTTAAAATGTAAGCCAAAGATGATGAGAGTGAGTTCACTCAATTTTAAGTACATTTTAAGCCTTACTTGACAGAATGTTTCCCATGATTATCCGTATGACCAACCAGTATATGCTTTGCCTCCACTTTGACAGTATTCTTCCAAATCAACTCTGCTACTTTTTGAGTCATTCTGCCATGAGTTGATATTGATTGTTTGTAATATCACTAAGATAATTCTCTCATACGTGGACTCACTCAACCAAGTCATAGCTCTTTGATCTGATTTGAACTATTTTACATGTTCAAACTTAATTTAATTTGCATGCTTATTTTGGAAATTATAAATGAAAATAGGCTCAGTTGAATACCTATTAGTTCTATTTTGTACTGAAGGCATAAACCATATTGGAGTTTTGATGGTAAAATATTGTATACATATGAAAATGATTGTTTGTTCAATCTATTGAGTACTGAATAGTTGAACCTTTACCCAGTGACTTGTTTTCCTACCCATGTTGGTGTTTGTCCTTGGTTGTCAACGGTTCATGTTATGTTAGGTCATCAAGGTCATTGAATATTTTGTGATGCCTGAAGTGTTTTCCATAACTCAATAACAGAAAGTGAAAGCCTGGAGGCAAAACGTGCTAGCCTCCTCATTTTGCAATAGTACTTGGATTTAACTATGATTTGAATATATCTTTGGTCAAATCTAATGACTTTTTCTACCGTTGTCATGACAGGTGAGGAACTTATTGCTGACTGGAAGCTTGTTTTGTGGACCTCTTTTTGTCACATTTTGCTTTCTTAACACTGTTGCAATTGCTTATAAAGCCACTGCAGCATTGCCTTTTGGAACCATTGTAGTGATTTTCCTCATATGGGCTCTGGTCACATCTCCTTTATTAGTATTAGGAGGTATTGCTGGAAAGAATAGCAAGGCAGAGTTTCAAGCCCCTTGTCGCACCACAAAATATCCTAGAGAGATCCCACCATTGCCTTGGTACCGCAAAACACTTCCCCAGATGGCAATGGCAGGGTTCTTGCCGTTCAGTGCTATCTATATTGAACTTTACTACATATTTGCCAGTGTGTGGGGACATAGGATCTACACCATATACAGCATCCTTTTTATTGTCTTTATCATTCTGTTGATTGTCACTGCTTTTATCACGGTGGCTTTGACTTATTTTCAACTTGCTGCTGAAGACCATGAGTGGTGGTGGAGGTATGTTTTCGATTTAGCTTTAAATATGCATATACAAAGAAAGATGTGCGTTTGTGAGTGGGCATGAATAACATTCAGGAACATTAAGATAGATCGTTCTGATGAGCTTAAGTACCATCTTTTTGATTATTTCTATGTGAGCATGCATGTATGCATGTTTATTTTTCAGCTATAACGTGCATAATTTCTTGTGATATTTTGGTGGGTTGTCAATATTTGTGTCATAAGCTTCTTTCTCTTTTAAATAAATCTACACTATGTAAAGTTATGTTAGTTGGCCCACAGACCTAGCTGCCGGTTACGTATGGATCACATTGTTTACGATTAGTCTAAATATGTGGCTACTCACTTTGATATGTGTGCAACTTGGCTTCGTGATTATTCCAAAGTCTTTGCTTGACAAAATTCAAACCTCAGTGCCTGAACAGGAGGCATTTGAGTGAATCTTTGCCACAAAATGTCTTGCATCTGATTACTGATAATTTTTTCACTCTTCAATTCCTGAGTTAAGCCGCTTTTCACAGACCATAGTTAAGCTGCCTTTCACAGACCTGAGTTAAGCTTCAAACCATATAAAAAAGCATGGATTTCCACTTACATTGCTAAAACCTTACTAGAACTTTTCTAGGATAGTCTGCAGAGACCTGTGAACCAAATGGCTTTGCGTGGACATCAAGTTACTATGATTTATATGTCAATCTTGGATTATATGTGGAATTATTAGCATAAACTACTTTTATGATTAACTGACATTTCGATAGCATCTTGGCTGTGATCTAATTATTTATTTATTTTGATTGTCAACTGATCTAAACTGTCTTTGGTCTATTAGGTCCTTCCTTTGTGGTGGTTCTACTGGGTTATTCATCTATGCCTACTGCTTGTATTACTACAATGCACGATCAGACATGTCAGGCTTCATGCAAACCTCATTCTTCTTTGGTCACATGGCGTGCATTTGCTATGGTTTCTTCCTTATGCTTGGGACCATTGGCTTCCGTGCTTCTTTGTTCTTTGTTCGCCACATTTACCGCTCTATCAAGTGTGAGTAGGAAGATGGATGGTTTTCCCTGCTTAGAAGAGGTATGCTCATTTTTATTTTATGAAAGCATTCCCTTAGTCCCATAGTTTATCAGAAGATTTTATTGATGATTGGACTCTTTCATTATTCAGAAAAAGCAGATTGGGACAATGCGCTTCAGACCTGTAGTAAGAAAAACACATGTTTGGTTCGGGAGCTCTTGGAAATGTTTGATGAAATACTATGAATCATTTAGGAGACCTTAATTGATTACAACAACCAGATGCCAACAGAAACTTGTATTGTTCACTCATTACACGACTCAACCATCTTTTTTTCTATCCTTTTTGTTTTCTTTTTTGAATATTGGGGAGAATCATATTGAATATTAGGATGCTTTAGGAATAACTTGTGTTATCATTATTATACATGTAATCCCAAGGCTAAACGTTCATCTTCTTACAGCTCGAAAATGAGTAACATGTTACCATCCTTGAGTTTCTTAAAGGTGTTGGCAACCAAATCAGAATGAACACCATATCAAGATAACTGGGTCTCTTGCATGAATATATAACATTGCTAAAGATAAGTTGTTACAATCATCAAAAACTTTCAAGACATGATTGATCTATAATCGATTGCATCACAACACAAGCAATTCACAACCAAGGTGACAGTACGTGCATCTGCAGAAAAGCCCCTAGCAACCATTTCCTTTATAAGATCTATTGCCTTTGTGGAAGAGCCGTTACGGAAAAACCCCCGGATCATCACATTATAAGAACAACTATCAGGCAAACAATTATCTTTTTCCATCATCCTCAACAACTCGTATACTTCATCCACGGAACCCTCTTTACATAATCCATCGATCATAGTATTATATGTGCAAACAGTTGGTTTCAAGCCTTTGACAGAGAGCCCATGAAATAACTCCATTGCAACTTTGACATGCCCAGCTTTGCATATGCCATCTATTATGATATTATAATGGACAATATCAGGTTCTAACCCACTATTTCGCATTGCTTGAAACAATTCCAATGCCTCTTTCATCTTACCATGCTTGCATAAGCCATCAAGCCAAATTACATAGGTCACCCGATCTGGCACACGTCCAGAAGCACACATCTCCTTTAAAAGGTCTTGTGCAGCAGAGAGTCTACCTAGTTGACACAATGCTTTTATAAGAGTGCTGTATGTGGCGGTATTAGGGATTGGTCCTTTCTGTGACATTTCATCAAACAGTTTCATTGCTTTATCTAATCTGTTAGTTTCGCAGTAACCATTGATCATGATGTTATAACTGGTAACATGGGGTGCAAAACCCTTCCTAATCATCAGCTCAAATACTCTTCTAGCTTCATTCATGTCGTTTTGCAGACAATGACCCTCAATCAATGAATTATATGTGATAAGGTTAGGTTCAATACCTTGTTTGATCATTAGGTCAACAATATCTTCAGCTTCAGAAACCATTCCCTCCTTACAAAATGCATCAACAAAGGTATTATAAGTGACAACAGTAAGTGGAATATTGGTAGCTATCAGTTCATCCAGAAACCTTATTGCCTCTTTCAACTGGCCTAAATTACACATAGCACGAATAAAACAATTAAAAGTAACAATGTTTGGTGTAATGCCCTTACCCTTCATTTCGGACATGAGTTCAAGACACTCGGTTAACAGATTGTCCTTGCAAAGACGGTCAATGACAGTGTTGTATGCTACAACATTAGGTTGGAAACCTTGTCCTTCCATCATCCTTAGTAACCTGACAGCCTTATCAGTCTTGCCAATTTTACATAACCCATTAATTATTGTATTATAGGTAACTAAATCAGGTTGATGCCCTTTCCTAATCAATTCATCAAACAAACTCAGAGCTGCAGCCACTTTAGTTTGAGTGCAAAGTCCATTGATCAAAGTGTTAAGCGTTACTACATCAGGGTGAAGACCCAACTTGAGCATTTTTCCCATTATAGAAAACCCAAAATCAACTTGACCCAAACGGCAAAAACAATTGATCAAGATGCTCAAGGAGTATTCATCGTGGGAAACTCTTGATAACTCCATTTGGTTACAGAGAGAAACAACAACAGCATAATGCCTCATTCTAGCGATAGCAGCTAACAATTTAGTAAATTCCACAAGGGAAGGCCTTGCGTCAAGCATCAGATCAAACAAAGCGATGGCTTCATCTACATTCTTAAGGCATTCATAAATCTCTCTATTTCCCGTTGTTCTAAAAAGGTTCTTACTTGAGGTTTTGGAACTAAAAGAGCATGAAAAAGAAAGGGGGTAATGGGAAACAGTGCTTCTACCATGAACAAGAACAACGCAACTTCGAATGAAAAAGAAGAAATTAGAAGGGTGAAGCTTACCCATAATATCTTACAAGCAGAAGCAGCAGAATCTAAACTCTCACGTGGGAGTAACCAGGAGTCCTCTTTCCTCTGAAACAATTTCTGCTTCTAATTTTGTATTTTTGTTAGATTTCATAAACTAGCGGATTATTATTCATTTGAAAATTATTCATTATATATCGGCCAAATACAAAAAAAAAAAAAAAAAATCCGTTATGTTTTGCTTCCGGGACAAAATAATCTCTTATGTTTTTTTGGGACAAATTAATCCCTTACGTTTCAAAAATGAGCCAAGTTAGTCCTTTTTGGACGGTCCATTAGTGACATGACTAACGATCGTCAGATATGCTGACGTGGCTTTTCCATGTCAGCAAGAAGTCTACGTGGCATCCACGTGGCTTTTTCACGTCATTAAGGGACTAATTTGTCCCCAAAAAACATAAGGAATTTTTTTTGTCCCAAAAGAAAAACATAAAAGATTATTTTGTCTCAAAAGAAAAAATATAATTTAATTTTTAATATAAAAAATTATTTTTTTATTTCTTTTTTTTTTCCTTCTCCTTTTCCAAAAACTGAAAAGGTTCTACGATAATGTACCAAATAATAATTTATCTTTTAAAAATTTAAATGGTAAAGATAATTTTCTAAAAAAATGCTAAAGATATAATAGTATAAAAATGAGAAAATGTTTGATAAAGTCTGCCTATAAAATCTCATTTTTACACCCTCTAATAATAGAATGACACCTCATAAATTTTGAGGTTTTTCAATAGGTGCACTACATGGGATTATTCAATCAAAAATTGCTTTTTGATTCAACAAAATTACTTGTTTATCAACAATGGTCTTCGTCCAAAGGATAAACCCATTTTTTATCAACAAATTATGAAGCTCCCTATCCGATTGAGTGAAGATGAAGAAGCTTTTCTCTCACCAAAATACTTGTTTTCATGAAGAAAGGTCAAGACGATATGCTTCTCCTAATATTATTAAACTAATTAAGAAATCTATTTTGAGCACTTTGCTAATTCTATTTTAGCTTTTTGACTTTGGGTTTTGATTTTTTTTTTCTTTCTAGAAGGCCAAGAAGGGTTTAGAAATATTTGGGATTGTAATATTTAAGAGATGAAGTTGACCGCAAATGGTGGGAAGGGAATGCAAGCAAGTTTTTGTTGAACAATCACATGTATTGTACCCTATTAGAAAACCTTATGATGTGTCATTCTATGATTGAAGGGTGTAAAAGTGGGATTTTATAAGCAGATCTTATCAAACATTTTCTTTATGAAAATATTGAATTTAATGAAACAAAAATAGAATTTTTGGTAAAATAAAACTATAAAAGCTTAAATAATTTCATTTAAAAAATATATTTAAAAAACAAACCTTTAACATCACGTGCCTCTGTTTTCTAGAAATGCCTCTAACATATTTGATCTACTCTTAGCCGAAACGAAAAAAAACTCTCTCCAACCTCCTAACTTCGGCGGCCAAGTACGAATGTTATAAAACTTTTGAATTGATGATTATACCCTTATTTTTCGATTATATTCTTAACTGTCATTGTTTAAATTTTTATAATTTTACTCAACTAAAAACTCTATTTTTATTTAATTTAATCTAATATATTTATAAATATTTATTATTACCATTTTACTATTTTAATTAAAAACTTAGATATATAAGAATTTATTAAATATATTTCTTACCCTTATTTTTCAAATATATTTCTTAAATGCCATCATTTAAACTTTTACAATTTTACTCAATTAAAAACTCTATTTTTATTTAATCAAATCTAATATATTTATAACTATTTTATTTTTACCATTTTACTATTTTAATTAAATATATTTCTTAAATGACATTATTTAAACTTTTACAGTTTTATTTTACCAAAAATTCTATTCTTGTTTAATTAAATTCAATTTTTTATAACTATTTTATTTTACCATTTTTTAGGGAATTATCTTTACCATTTTAATTTTAAAAGATGAGTTATTATTTGGTACATTGTTGGTAGAGTTTTTGGAAAGAAGGAGAAGGAAAAAAGAAAAAAAATCAAATTTTTTTTTTCGAAAATTAAATTATAGACTAAATACTAAAAAAATCCCTTATGATTTTTTTTTTGGGACAAAAAAATCCCTTATGTTTTTTTGGGACAAATTAGTTCCTTGCTGACGTGGAAAAGCCACGTGGATGCCACGTAAACTTCTTGCTGACGTGGAAAAACCACGTCAGCAAATCTGACGGCCGTTAGTCATGTCACAAACGAACTGGTCCAAAAAGATTAACTTGGCTCATTTTTTAAATGCAAGAGATTAATTTGTCCCAAAAAAATAAGAGATTATTTTGTCCCAAAAGCAAATTATAAAGGATTTTTCTGGATTATTTTGTCCCAAAAGCTAAAAGCCAGACACTCAACATTGTCTATGAAATCCATTTTAAGAAAAGTCCGTTTTTTAAATGCAAAAAGATTAACTTGGCTCATTTTTTAAATGCAAGAGATTAATTTGTCCCAAAAAAATAAGAGATTATTTTGTCCCAAAAGCAAATTATAAAGGATTTTTCTGGATTATTTTGTCCCAAAAGCTAAAAGCCAGACACTCAACATTGTCTATGAAATCCATTTTAAGAAAAGTCCGTCGGACGGAGGTCGGCCCTTTTGTAGCTCAAAGTCATCCTTTCGTTAGAAAAGGAAAGTTGAACCCCAACTAATAAAAAATATGTTCGAGCCCCAAACTTCTAGTACCCGGGAGTTCCCTATACGATATGTTGATTTTGGTTTTTATATTTTTTTTTTATAAAAATTCGTTCGTCTACTATCAGGACCGATCACCCGAGGTTCTTCACGTTAGCAAACTGTGACAGACCGTCAAACTTGCTTACGTGGCACTAACACCGTCTAATTCGTTGATGTGGCATGCGGCACGTGGCATAAAAAATAAATATTTTATTTTAGTATTTTTTTATTAAAATTTATTTCTTAATAATTAGAAAAAAAGAAATTTAAAATTTTTTTCCCACAAACACAAAAAAACATTTCTCTCTCCTCAATCAATTAAAGATCAAACACCCCTTTTATTTTTCATCATCATCATCATCATCCTAATTCCGACTCTAACCCTTTATTTCTTCCCTTACCTCCCACCAATTATCAAGACCACCACAACCACAACAGCAGCAGCGGTTCCTCCATGATTCCCGACGACAACAACAACAACATTAACGGATGTTATGTCATGGGCATCAGCGATGGCAGCTCTTCTTCTGTCAAGGCCAAGATCATGGCTCATCCTCACTACCATCGTCTGTTGGCTGCCTATGTTAATTATCAAAAGGTGAAAAACATATATATGAATTTGTCACACCTTTAGCCTCCCAACCAAAGCATAAGATTACACAAAATATGCACTAAATGTTTCTGTCGTTTCATTTAACGATTTTTAAGCAGAAAAGGGAGACAAATTTTGATAATATATGGTTTCATCGGACTGTATAGTTGCTCTTTATTTTGTTGCTATATATTACTGCATCTTTAAAGTATTCTTTTTTCTGTAATGAAAGCGAGAGGTCAGAAGTCTTTTGAGTAAGATATATGTGTATAAGTGTTAGAGAGACATGAGCGAGCCGTCTTAAGCTTTTCATTTTTTTTTTCTCCTGATAATGAAGAGATCATGGCTTTCTTTTGAGTAAAAGCTACTTTAATTAGAAGAGAGAAATGTTTTTTTGTGTTTGTTGAAAAAAAATTCATATTTCTTTTTTTATTATTAAAAAATAAATTTCAATAAAAATATATTAAAATAAAAATATTAAATTTTTATGCCACGTGTCACATGTCACATCAGCGAATTAGACGGTGTTAGTGCCGCGTAAGCAAGTTTGATGAGTCTGTTACGGCTCGCTAACATGAGGGATCTCGGGTGATCGGTTCTGATAATATATGGATGAATTTGTAGAGAAAAAAAAGTAAAGAGACCAAAATCAACATTTTGTATAGTATAGGGACCTCCCAGGTACTTTTACCCTGTTAATGCCCACTTGTAGCCCATATATTGAATAAAATTGTCTAAAAGGCCTTATCTAAACCCCAAAAATGATCCCTCTCTAAGGCTAAAATGGTTACCAAAATGACATGTGGCCCAATTTTAAACCTGAATACCCAAATAGAATCTAGTCAAAATGACTTAAGAAAAAAAAAAAAAAACTCACCTACCAAACGTGATTTGAATCGAATTTGAATTAGTCAGAACAAAAGCTTTGAGTATCAGATGGGAAAATTTTTTTTAAGAAAAGATGTATACTAGAACCTGGGATTTTTTTTGCTAATCTGAAGGCTATGTTGATGAATTTGTTTAGAGAAAGTGATCGATAGAAAAGAATTGGAGAAAGTACAAAACTTATTACAAAATTTAGTAAACTTTAAATACAGAACTTATTAAAAAACTTAGTACAGAGCTTATTACAAAAAATGTTTTTAATACAAAACTTATTATATATATTTGTAAATTCAAAGGTTATGTCCCTTCTACTAACATTTATTGTTAAGATCTACTAACATGAGGATCTAAACACTAGTATTAAGGACAAACAAAGAGCAGCAAACTATTAAGGAAGTTTGTGGCATACATCCTTACTTCAAATGCAGGTCAAAGATGATGAGAGTGAGTTCACTAAATTTTACGCACATTTTAGCCTTACTTTGAGAGAACGTTTTCCATGATTATTCGTAGCCCAAACCAATATATGCTTTACCTCCGGTTTGACAGGATTCTTCCAAATCAACTCTGCTACTTTTTGAGGGATTCTGCCATGAGTTTATATTTGATATTGATTGTTTGTGATATCACTAAGATGATTCTCTCATACTTAAACTCACTCAACCAAGTCATTAGCTCTTTGACCTGATTTGAACTACTTTACATGCTCAAAACATGCTCATTTTGGAAATTATAAATGAAAATAGGCTCAGTTGAATACTTGAATACCTACTAGGTTTGTAAGACTTGTCTCTCTTCCTCTTTCCTCATTAGTCATTAGTCATTACACGACTCATCAACCATCTTTCTTTTTTTCTATCCTTTTTGTTTTCCTTCTTGAATATTGGGGAGATTAATCATATTGAATACTAGGATGCTTTAGGAATAACTTGTGTTATCATTATTATACATGTAATCCCAAGGCTAAACTTTCATCTTCTTCACATTACAGCTCGAAAATGAGTAACATGTTACCATCCTTGAGTTTCTTAAAGGTGTTGGCAACCAAATCAGAATGAACACCATATCAAGACAACTGGGTCTCTTACATGAATATATAACATTGCTAAAGATAAGTTGTTACAATCATCAAAAACTTTCAAGCCATAATTGATCTATAATCGATTGCATCACAACACAAGCGATTCACAACCAAGGTGACAGTACGTGCATCTGCAGAAAAGCCCTTAGCAACCATTTCCTTTATAAGTTCTATTGCCTTCGAGGAAGAGCCGTTTCGGAAAACCCCCCGGATCATCACATTGTAAGAAGAGCTATTAGGCAAACAATTATTTTTTTCCATCATCCTAAACAACTCGTACGCTTCATCTACCAATCCCTCACTACACAATCCATTGATCATTGTGTTATATGTGTAAACAGCAGGTTTCAAGCCTTTGACAGAGAGCCCATGAAATAATCCCATTGCAACTTTGGGGTGCCCAGCTTTACATATGCCATCAATTATGATAGTATAATGGACAATATCAGGTTCTAACCCACTATTCTGCATTGCTTGAAACAATTCCAATGCCTCTTTGATCTTACCATGCTTGCATAAGCCATCAAGCCAAATTACATAGGTCACCTGATTTGGCACACGTCCAGAAGCACACATCTCCTTTAAAAGGTCTTGTGCAGCAGAGAGTCTATCTAGTTGACACAATGCTTTTATAAGAGTGTTGTATGTGGCGGTATTAGGGATTGGTCCTTTCTGTGACATTTCATCAAACAATTTCATTGCTTTTTCTAATCTGTTAGTTTTGCAGTAACCATTGATCATGATGTTATAACTGGTAACATGGGGTGCAAAACCCTTCCTAATCATCAGCTCAAATACTCTTCTAGCTTCATTCATGTCGATTCGCAAACAATGACCCTCAATCAATGAATTATATGTGATAAGGTTAGGTTCAATACCTTGTTTGATCATTAGGTCAACAATATCTTCAGCTTCAGAAACCATTCCCTCCTTACAAAATGCATCAACAAAAGGTATTATAAGTGACAACATCAAGTGTAATATTGGTAGCTCTCAGTTCATCCAGAAACCTTATTGCCTCTTTCAACTGGCCTAAATTACACATAGCACGAATAAAACAATTAAAAGTAACAATATTTGGTGTAATGCCCTTACCCTTCATTTCGGAAATGAGTTCAACACACTCGGTTAACAGATTGTCCTTGCAAAGATGTTCTATGACAGTGTTCTATGCTACAACATCAAGTTGGAAACCTTGTCCTTCCATCATCCTTAGTAACCTGACAGCCTCATCAGTCTTGCCAATTTTACATAACCCATTAAGTATTGTACTATAGGTAACTAAATTAGGTTGATGCCCTTTCCTAATCAATTCATCAAACAAACTCACAGCTGCAGCCACTTTACTTTGAGTGCAAAGTCCATTGATCAAAGTGCTAAACGTTACAACATTAGGGTGAAGACCCAACTTGAGCATTTTTCCCAATACAGAAAACCCAAAATCAACATGACCTAAATGACAAAAACAATTGATCAAGATGCTCAAGGAGTATTTGTCGTGGGAAACTCTTGATAACTCCATCTGGTTACAAAGAGACACAACAACAGCATAATGTTTCATTCTAACAATAGCTGCCAATAATTTAGTGAATTCCACAAGGGGAGGCCTTTCATCAAGCATCAGATCAAACAAAGCGATGGCTTCATCTACATTCTTAAGGCATTCATAAATCTCTCTATTTCCCGTTGTTCTAAAAAGGTTCTTACTTGAGGTTTTGGAATTGGTAGCAATGGAATTAAAAGAGCAGGAAACAGAAAAGGGGAAATGGGAAACAGTGCTTCTACCATGAACAAGAACAACGCAACTTCGAATCAAAAAGAAGAAATTAGAAGGGTGAAGCTTACCCATAATAAAATCCTAGAAGCAGAAGCAGAAGCAGAAGCAGCAGAATCTCACTCAACTCTCAACTAGGGGTCTTCAATTTCCAGCTTCTAATTTTGTTCTGTTTTTTTTTTTTTTTTTTTTTCGCCACAATGTCGTTTGTTTGTACACTTATAAATAGTTAAACTTTTATGTCCTTCTCTATACTAAATATATAAGTAAAAGTTTTGTAAAACTTTTGAATGAAACATTATATCTTTATTTTTTTAGTATATTTTTTAAATGCACTTTCTTAAACAATATTTTTTTAGTATATTTTTTAAATGCATTTTCTTAAACTATTGTTGTTTTTTTCTACTAAAAAGTATATTTTTATTTAATTATTAAATATAATTTCTTTATAATTTCTTTATTTTTTACTATTTTACTATTTTTCAATAAAAATTGGATATATTAAAATTTTTAATATATAGTTTTATTCTACTAAAAATCTATTTTTATTTAATTAAATTCAATATTATATAATTATTTTATTTTTACCATTTTAATTAAAAAAGTTATTGTGATTGACATGATCTATTTGATAGTTTAATGTATTATTATGATTAAAATTTATTATTTCCCTAACGTGCAATTATTTTATTTTAATCTCTAGGATTGATTTGATTCGGGTTGATTTAGGTTCGGGTCATTAAGGATTTGAGGTCGGGTCATTTTGGTTTTGGCTTGAGCGGATTTTTTGGTCGAATCGGACTGGATAAGGTTTGGTTTCAGGTGATCGAGTCGGATAGCCGTACTCGAGTAAAATTTTGCCAACTATAATAATAGGTTTCTTTAAGATAAAATTAGTAGTATACTTGAGATTTTAATTTTAATTTAATTTAAATATATTAGGTCATGTGCAAGGCACGTGAGAAAAAGTAAAAATGTGATTTAGCTTCTTTTTTGTGTTAAAATCCCATTTCTTAATAAGGGTTATAGTAATTAACTAATTATTATCAAACAATTAATCTCAATGCTTACAAAAAAATCTATTATAATTATAATCAAACAATCATTTTAGTGTAGGCTAGCTAGGTGGGGATATTGACAGCAAACTACCTTCCGTGATCTACTAATTAAAATTGACTAATTAGTTTTCTTAATTTAATAAAACGGAATCATTCAACGTTATTTATAACAAAAATACTAATAAAAATCTCTCCACTTGTAACTTGTTGCAAGTTTTCACTTTCACCTCGCACAAGCAAAAACCATTCCTCCTAATAATAAACAAATTCTCATTCTATTTTGTTCTTCTTTTCACTTAACAAATTATATTGATCTGATTTAAGAATGGCACTCTCGAAGACAGCATCTGAATCTGATGCCTCCCTTCATGTCTCAACCTTTGCCTCTCGATATGTTCGAGCTTCCCTTCCTAGGTGACAATAATTATTAATTGTGTTTAATTTTTGCATAATAATTTTAATTTAAATGAGTTATAATTTGGTTTTGATGATTTGGGTTTATAATTATAAATTGAAAATTTGGACATGCATGGTGCAGGTTTCAGATGCCAGATTGCGCGATCCCGAAGGAAGCAGCTTATCAAATCATAAACGATGAGTTAATGTTGGATGGGAATCCAAGGCTGAATTTGGCTTCCTTTGTAACTACTTGGATGGAACCTGAATGCGATAAGCTAATCATGGCTGCCATTAATAAGAACTATGTTGACATGGATGAGTACCCTGTTACCACCGAGTTACAGGCAAGTTATTTTTTCCTTTTTTATTAATTGTACCTCCGAGGGAAATGAGCTCAATACCCTTTAAATAATATATCTCGGTTTTGAGTCTTGTGAATACAAAGATGAACCTAGAAGAAAAGAAGAGAGATTTCTGTTTGGGGTCTGACATGACGTGTGACTAATTACGGATTTATATATATAATTACTAATGATGATGAATATTTGAACAGAATCGGTGTGTTAATATGATAGCACGGTTGTTTAACGCACCGTTGGGAGAATCGGAGGCGGCGATTGGGGTTGGGACGGTGGGATCTTCAGAGGCCATAATGTTGGCTGGTTTAGCCTTCAAGAGGAAGTGGCAGCACAAGCGAAAGGCTGAGGGTTTGCCTTGTGATAATCCCAACATTGTCACCGGGGCTAATGTTCAGGTTCTTTTTTTTTTTTTTTTTTTTTTTTTGACATTAATTGATCAATCTCATAAAAAATCAACAATTAAATCACATCAAATATAAGAACATTGAATGATGATTTTTTTTTTTTGGTTTTGGGTATGAATTAATTTATTGAAGGTGTGCTGGGAGAAATTTGCAAGGTATTTTGAGGTTGAATTAAAGGAAGTGAAGCTGAGTGATGGATACTATGTGATGGACCCTGACAAAGCTGTGGAAATGGTTGATGAAAACACAATTTGTGTTGCTGCAATTCTTGGTTCAACATTAAATGGTGAATTTGAAGATGTTAAACGCTTGAATGATCTCTTGGTAGAGAAAAACAAAGAAACAGGGTATTTTTATTTTTAAAAAATTTGTTCCCATGTTGTATTTTATTGAAATCCAAATTTATGTTTAGAAAACATTAATATTGGTTTTGGTTTTGGCATGAAGATGGGATACTCCAATCCATGTGGATGCAGCAAGTGGTGGGTTTATAGCACCATTTCTAGAGCCAGAACTTGAGTGGGATTTTAGGTTGCCATTAGTGAAGAGCATTAATGTGAGTGGGCACAAGTATGGGCTTGTCTACCCTGGCATTGGTTGGGTTATTTGGAGAAGCAAAAATGACTTGCCTGAAGACCTCATTTTTCACATCAACTATCTTGGTGCTGATCAACCCACTTTTACCCTCAACTTCTCCAAAGGTAATCCAATTTCATTCTACCTTTTTACTAATACTAACAAGTAAAAAGTAAATCTTTTCTATTAAACCCTGATTTCTTCCTTTTGTTTATAGTTTCGTGCAAAATAAGGTTTCAGGTTCGAATTTTTCATTTCACTAGATAGACCCATTTCCCTACCTCTTATGTACCAAAAACAAAATGGGTAGTTATCATAATAAGTAAGTGCACAATGTTACCAATAATCGCATGGTGTAATGGGTTAATGTACTTTTAGTTCTGGTGATCAATTTTTGGCTTAAAATGCAAAAGAGTACATGTATATTTTTCTTGAAATTTTGGGTTTATTGATGAATGGACAAGTGAGGAAAATGTATATATGTTGCAGGTTCAAGTCAAGTTATAGCTCAGTATTACCAACTCATTCGATTGGGATTTGAGGTAACTTTCTATTTTAATAGACAATTAATGAATTGACAACTTAAGTTAATCTTTCAATTAGTAGCTACATTTTGGTGACACAAATTACTAAACAGGGATACAAGAATATTATGGAAAATTGCCGCGAAAACATGAGAGTGCTGAAAGAAGGATTGGAGAAAACGGAGCGCTTCAACATAATCTCAAAGGACACTGGAGTTCCATTGGTGGCATTTTCTCTTAAGGACAATACTCGTCACAATGAGTTTGAGGTATCCGATTTTTTGCGACGCTTTGGTTGGATCGTCCCTGCTTACACCATGCCACCCGATGCACAACATGTGACGGTTTTACGTGTCGTTATAAGAGAAGACTTTTCCCGTACCTTGGCTGAGCGTCTCGTTGCTGATATTGGCAAGGTGTTGCATGAACTCGATCACTTGCCAGGCAGACTCAGCGGCGATCTCAGCGTTGGCGTCGCTGCGGCCCCCAAGAAAAGTGCTCTGGAGACTCAGAGGGAAATCACTGCCGTGTGGCGCAAGTTTGTCATGGATAGGAAGAAAACTAATGGAGTTTGCTAAGATGGATCGATCGATGCAAATTGTTAAGTTATTAGTAACAATATATATATTTTGATTGAAGCTATTGTGTATTCCTTATGAGGGAGAGAATTGCTTAAGTTTTCCTATGCTTTTGATATTTTATGTTGAACTTATCATTCCATCAGCTTTCCTTAATAGAAATTCCATTCTAATTTGTATTGTGCATTTATGGAATTTGCTTGGTTAAATCATTTATCACATTTACTGGCTGGAAAGCTGGCTTTTTTTGACCAATTGGCTTAAATGCTTGTTTGGATTGACAAAATTTGACAAGTAATTCTTGATACAGAAAGGGTCAAATTCTAAATGAATATAAGTAGGTTTTCGTTATTATCAATAATAAGGTTCTTTTTTGTCCTGTTCTAATTGATTACATCTTACCCAAATGTCCAAATCTACCGAATTCGGATCAAATCTAACATCTCGTCTCTCCCCAACCTGCATTATCCAAAATGAAAACATTTTGAAGTAAACAGCAAAGATTCAATCCATTGGGTATTTGGTAAAAGCTTCACCCTCTCTTAATTTCCTTCTAAATCTGTCATTTTTGTTCTTATCATAATTAATAGTATAATAATAACTTTTCTGGTTTTGTATATATTATAATAGGACCCTTTGATCTTGTCTTTGGTTGTTGTCAAATTGTTCATTTAAATCCATTGTTTTTGTTCATCATGTTTGGTTTGACTTGCAAATTCGATCAACTGTTTGGGGTGCAACTTTGAGACTTGGGATGGTTAAAAGTGATCATTTCAATTGAAAAGAAGCATGGTAGGGTGATTTTTTTAATCCCAAATTGCTAACTGAGAAATTGCTAACTTTAGAGTTGTGTTTGGATTGATTTTATGTATGTGATTACTGTTAAACCTTAGTTTACAATGCTATTTTTTTCTAGTTGGATCATAATAATGTATTAATATGTATATGTATTGTTTCTCATCTTGGTGATATGCAATTGCAGAGTAGAGTCTTTTCTTAGTGAATGAAGGATCTGGATATTGGTTTCGATATGGGTTTTGATCGTAATGGTAATTTATCAGATATTTTCTAAATTATAATTTTTGTGTCAGATTCAAATTTCAATTTCATATGCATTTCTTTCCATTCATTTCTCTTACCGGTTTATATATATTTTTCCTGTAAATTTTCTCGGCAGGAAAAGCTGTTGTGATTATGGGTGTTTGTGGCGCTGGAAAATCGTAAGCCTCTTTTTTTCATCTCTTGAATTGTCAGGAAAATTTATGTTCATTTTCACAGCATTTTAGTTTCTCATAGATTCCAATAAAGCTAAGAATTTGTTCATGTTCTGCTACTGGGCTTTGTTTCTTTAATTATAGCACAATAGGTAACATGTTGGCCAAAGTTCTGAATTGTAGCTTCCTTGATGCTGATGATTTTCATCCAATATCAAACAAAGGTATTCATAATTCATGTTTTCTTCTTCTTTTTGCTATTAATGTCTTTTAATGTTGTTCATATGAATGAACAGAAAAAATGCGCCAAGGTATACCCTTGTCCGAGGAGGATCGGATTCCATGGCTGGAAACGCAACGCGACGTTCTAAAGAAGAACTTAGAAGCTGGAAAAACTGTGATACTTGGATGTTCTGCTCTGCAGAAACATTACAGAGATATCCTAAGATCTGCTGATGCTGCTTATAAACATGGCAGCTTCGAGAGTTCGGTGCAGTTTGTTCTGTTGGAAGCTCAGGCTGAGGTACTTGCTGGCCGGCTCGAGAAGAGAGCTGCTGAAGGGAAGCATTTCATGCCGGCCACACTTCTGCAATCTCAACTAGACTTGCTTCAAATAGATGATGCTGAAGGGATACATAAGGTTGATGCTACTTTAAACCCTCAAGTCATTGTAAGCACAATACAAGCAATGTTGTTTTCTAACACAAGCCATTGATAAACAGTTCCTTCAGGAATTCTTGAATTTTAGCAATCAATCTACATAAAAAGCTTTTGCTTTGTAACCAAAAACAGATAAGGAAAAAGCTTTCTGATTTATCATTCTGTTTTTACTCGGAGACTTTCCGGAATTGAGCCAGTCACTGGGTTTATCATACCTTTACATGCACACTTTAACTACCAACTATATTTTCTTTGAAAAAGAAACAATATAAAGATGAAGTCATGAACCTACAAAAATCAAGGCAATTTTTGTGCCTATATGTGAGACTTCCTGCTCATGTATGGATGAATCAGTGTCAGATTAACTATAGAGGTTCCTTTTGGACTGCGACTATATATCTCCACCATCCTTTGAGCCCAAAAGCTTCGGAAACAAATTCTTCAGCTGGAACCACTCTGCCTTCTCCATTTTTGGATAATTCATCAGAGACACTACCAGAGTTAACAATGCAAATCATTATCAGTAAAGACTTTCAATTTCAAAACTACAATAAGTTGAAAATACGTTTCAACATAAATTCCTCTAGTAACCGTGCTGAAACAACTCTAGTGACTGCTATGATTATAGAACAAAAGGAAATAATTAAATCAGGCAAGGGTAACCTTTTAGTTTTCAAGCATTTTCGATGCCAAGCTGCTGTAGGGAGTCAGGACCAACAAGAAATACTCGTTTTGGTGGCTGGTAGCGGAAAACCACTACTCCTTTATATGCTGTCCTTGGTACACCATCCTAGATAGCAAAGCAATAAGTTTCTTAGATATGATGTTTGATTGATTTGTAATACAATTACAAAAAATAGAAACTCAATGACCATTTTTTTTTTTTCCTCCTGAGAGGTTTAATTTCAATCACAAAGGAAAAAATGCACATGATGCTTATTTATTTTACTTGCTTATATAGCACATGAATATGATAGATGATTTCAACACTATCAATGGCTGTACATGATATTTCATTATTTTGAATTGACCAAGTAAAACTGAATATACAACTGCAATAAAGATCATATGAAAAAGATGGTAAACAGGTTAAATGACATTCAACAGATAGATACATGTAATATTGGTTTTTTTTTTTGGCCAAAACATGTAATATTGGTTGAAAGTGCATGTTTTTATAATCATTTACAATTTACATGCTTATAAGGCACATGAATATGAGAGATATAATTTCAACAGTATCAAGGGTCATATATGGAATTCTACAGGTAATTAACCTCATATACACAAAATCTTTGAAATCGTACCAAATACAAAATTATATATCAGCTACGGAAACCAGATATGATGATGCAGGCTTCCTCTTCTATTATTACCAAAAGAATCTCCAAGCATTTTCACCAAAAAGAAAAAAAAGATACCATATAAATCACTTTACCTTCCATTCTTCAAATACTCCAAATTGGCGTGCAATTTGTTCAAAGTCTGATTGGTCTGTATATTGAATACGGACATCACCTGGTATATTAGATGCCTTCAGAGCAGCATCTGTTCCAGGGATGGGTTTCGCATTTTTCACAATGTCTGCAAAATGTTTTACAAATTTGTCCTAGAAAGAACAATAAACAACTATTTATTATTCAAAAGAAAAGGGGAAAGGAAAAGCTGATAGAAAAGCAGTTTCCAGTTCCACTGATTTTACCTCCATTAGGTAGCTCAAATCCTGTGACTTCCAGTCCACCTTTCACAAAGAAAAGCAACAACTTTATCATGATGATGATGATGATAGATTGACAGGAACATTCAGATCATTTTAAAATCTTAAGTGAAGTATTAAAAAAAAATGATGCCAACCTTGACGCCATTCATCTTAATAGGTGCAAGATATTGTTGGAAAAACTGTCCCATACTAGAACCCTGATTGAAAATCACAAGATCGAAAACAGGAAATCATTGCACAGTTGTAAGGAGATGTAAAGATCCTAACCAAAAGCCTCAAAATATTAATCCTACCTAGTTCACACCAGATATGGACAACAAAGACACATACTGATGGATAATCTACTGAGCAAATGATATTATAGAAGCTAACTCATTCACAAAATTTGTCACACAAATTTTAAACAAGAAACCTTCTCAACAACAATGTAGATATACATACATGCTCGCCAAAATTATAGGTTCTGCATACTTCAGGGCGGACGAATTGTCTACCTTTGTGATTCTCTTTTAATCTCAACCAGTCATCCCAGTAAGTAAACTTTTGTCAAGGAAAATTTAGACAACCAAACTACATAACTATGCGTTAGTCTAGTATAGAAATCACAATATACTTAACCAAAAAGGATATGCTTTAGGCCACTTTGGTGATAGCTCATTCCATGTAGATCTAGTAAGCATCCACCCAAGACCAGGAAAGAAATCTGAGCGATAAAGTGCATCTGTACAAAAGAATTAAAACAAAATTAAGAAATGTAGAGCACCAAAATTTTCCATTTCAAGAATTTCTAACTCTTCTTCATAGATGAGCATGCAAAATCAAGAGTGAAAGTGTCATTCAGAAGTTAAGCTTCATTGTTCTTCTGGAAGAATTACTATTTGGAGAACTTACATGGGTCATGCACAAACTGCTTTTGCCCATTGTCATTCCATGAGGAAACAGCCATAATTGACCTACCATGATTTAATTAAAAAAATAAAGTGTAAGGGGGAGTAAAAAGATCCATCTCATATTTAGTACAATGAGCCACCCAATTCCCAAAAAAAAACAGAGAGAGAGAGAGAGAGAGAGAGAGAGAGAGAGAGAGAGAGAGTAGTATTTATTCATTGGACATACTTATCCTTGTCAAGAAGGGCTGCAGCTGCCTCGAAGTAATCAAAAAAATCAGGGGCAATTTCCATATCATCTGTCTTAAAAAGTGGTTCTCAGTCAGTACAATTATCCTTTCTCCACAAGAAGTATATATGGAAAACCATTCAAAATAGTAACCAAAAAGAGGACAACTTCACCTTCAAGTATGATCACTCGGTCAAAATTATGCTTGTAGAACAACTCATCCAATGCCCATTTGTAGTGACCTTAGAACCAAGTATTTAAGAGTGAGATTTGTGGAAGCCATGTAAACATGAAGATAAAAGAAATGAATACAATACTTACGAGCAATCTTGTAGTACGCAATTAATTCCCCAGGCCTTTCTGTATGCACTGGATCAAAATCCAGGTGCTGAGAGAAACTGAAGTAAGCATTCACCGGATTGGTTTTGATAAATAAGGATAGGACAATCCATATAAATAAAGCAGGATAAAGGGAGAGGATTCATCCGAAGCAACTTTTGAACAAGAAATAAGAGAGAGAGAGAGAGAGAGGAGAGGCAGGGAAACACAATCTACCTGCATATATGTTAGCTGATTATAACTCAAAGCCTTACTCCTAACACTTGGATCTGATCCATCCTGAAAAGAAACTACCACAATGAGAAGCCTTGATTCTTTTAATGACAACAAAATAATATTAAAGTATTTGTTTTGCATTAAGTGTGACAGTGTGAATCAAGTACAATAGACAAAGCAAGACTTCTACTGCAATTAAGAAAAAGAATATAAATGTAATACCTGAGATACAAACAGAGGATATTTTGAAGCAACAGAGCTCTGATACCTGCAGAGGTTTAAGCCAAAGTAAGCTAGTGCAAAAGTACCTACTGTTTGGTCAAACAGACAAAGCCATCAAAACAAACTCATAAACATACTTTAAGACAGAATCAACAGTCCTTTCTAGATAATCTGCACGATTGCATGCCATGATGACAACTGCTGCCACTGGTACCTATACCATTCAATTTATAGATGATTGCAATGACTACAAGAGGTTATTTGTGAAGATAAGAATGTTTGTATATCTCTAACCTGTGATTTGTCAATTATTCTTTGAAGTCCTTTCTCTGAAACAACCAAAAAAAGAAAGAAAAATAAGAGTCTAGAAAGCATTCCAAACACCAAATCAAAGACTTGCCTTAGCTGAAGGAATATAACAAAAAGACCAGTAGATAATGAACATGCAAAACCATAAACAAATAATAACATTTTAGAAAAAAAAATTAAGATGTTTAGTATAAACAAATAGACAAAAATCAGGAAACAGATGCCATACTACATTGATGAAGAACAATAATAGCCACCAAAACCCAGCTTCAAACCCAGGTTGAGTGTATGATGCAATGACACAGATGATAACATTATATAAGTTTATTCACATAAAGGCTCTTATAGACAGCAAATCAGTAATGTATGGCATATAATTGCGAGAAGCAAATATAATACAAAATATGCAACAAGTATGGAACAACAAGAAATTAACATTTTATTTTCGATAGGAAAGTACTTTCAAGATCTTGAACAAGAGCCTTCAGTTGTGCACATTCCTGCTCCTTTCGCCTCTTTCCCTCTGAAATTGCAATATGACAGGACCCAAATTATAAGTTTCACTCTGCTCAGAGAAACAATTATAATTTCGACATTGTCTATGAAAAGAAGCATGTACAAAGGGGTTAAAGTCACACCTTCAAGGGCAACAATTTGCTCTTGTTGCATACTGATTTGATCAATAAGTAGTCGCATTTGACTTGTACAATGGTGCTCTGCATCAACCTGCAGATACGATAATGGTATCACATAACTTTCCATACTTAACAAGAAAAGCATGAAAAAAATAGCAAGTTCCGACACATAAATTGTTCATATTTCCCAGGTCCTCGTTGGTAAAAAGAATTTTAAAGCTTTTAGAGAGCTAAAAGCAATCAAATAAAAAACTTTAAAGAAGCAAATTTACTTACTGCTTCAGCTAATCGATCTGCATATTCAGATTGCGTGGCAAAAAGCCGCATCTGATAGAAACAAAATACGAAAAATTAGAGTTCAGAATCTATAATTTCGATCGTAAAGAAGAAAAGGGTTGTTTTACCTGGATGTAAATGAAGACGAAAGCAGCGGGAATGAGAAGGAACCGGAAATCGCAGCTTAGCTTAGCCATGTATACTTCTTCTCCAGCTGACTGAGAACAATGGATGTTTCAGGTTTCGATCAGAATTCTTTCTCTTTTGCAAACTAATTTTGATTTTTTCTTAAACCCATCTTCATTTCTTCAAATTTTGTAGTGATTTACAGATTTATAGAAACAAGGAAGGGAAATTTGGATGGTTTTAGACTTTGGAGGGCTTTTTTTGTTTTTGATCTATGTTTTTACTTGACTTGGGCGTTCAGTCCAATTTACGCATACTTCGCTAACATGCGCCTTCTACTTTTTTTGTTTTTACTCGTACGGTTTTCCATGGGTAAATTACATTATTGGTATTTTTTTTTTTGGATAATTTACATTATTGGATTTTGCTACTAATGGTTAAATTATTCTCAATTTGGTGTAAATAAAATATTTCCAATTATTTGCAATTTATACTAATTATAATGTGAAGTCCTGAGTTTGTATCACGAGTTGACTCGGATACGAACTCAGTTTTTAAAAGATCAAAAACTACCCATTTGAAAATAAACCATCAAGGATATATATAATAATTAATTTTTATTTATATCATTTAACAAAAAGACTAACAATTTAAATGTGCCAAAAAAGAAAACTACTATAAACTACCTTTTTATTTCTACACTCACAAAGTGAGTGTCATAGATCTAGTTTTAAATATATCAACTCTAAGGTAATATACCTCAAAAAAAAAAGTAAAAACTAAAAAGTTACTATAACAACTAATTTTGGAATGGGCTTATGAGTAGATTGGGCTATGATTTGCAATTTTTGATGGACAATTTCTAATGGGCTCCGATGGACAATTTCTAGAGGATTTAATTTAATTACTGGATTACTGAAACTAAATTACTTTTTTCAAATTAGCCCAATAACTTTCAAATGTGTTTTAAACGGCTTTTAGATGAATATATCTGTTAATCGGTTTTTATATGGATAATGGATATCTATAAACATACATTTAAAAGAGAATTGAATGTACCAAAAAACCAGTTGAGAAATCTCACCATATTCACCTAAGAACAAATTATCAGGGGTATTTTGATACTTTTGTACTTGGTTTTTTTGTTATTTCGGTTGATGGTTGAGGGCGTTTTGGGAAGTTTGAAACAAAGTTACTATTACTGGGCCCCACTTATAATAAACAAATCATTTTTTTGCTGGTTTATTTATCAAATGATCCCTATACTTTTATGCTTTTTGCTATTTAGTCCCCACAAGTTCTGGGTTGGACGATTGAACGTTTCGGCTTTGATATTTATATTTTTTGTTTTGCTTGTCCGATCAAGGTGATTCAAGTGTCTATTAAAAGGTAATTCCATGATCTACAACTTTCATGAAGGACTCAGAAGCCAATTTTAATGTTTTGATTCTAAAAAATGCTTCTGAAATTTTGTGGTCTCGATTACCGGTCTATTTGATATTGTATAATTTTTGGTTCACTTGTCCGATTGAGATTGTTCAAGTATCGGTTAAAAGGTTATTGTGTGATTGACGGTTTTCGTTAAGGGTCTGAAAGCTGAATTTGATTAATGACTTTCGTGGAGGGTTCCAGATGGAATTTTTATGTTTGGTCTCCATAAACAAATATTTTTTTGCTGGATGATCCTCATACTTTTATGTTTTACGCTATTTAATCCCTCACAAATTCTGGGTTGGACAATTTAATGTTTCGGCTTTGATTTTTTTTTTATTGTTTTTTGTTATGTTTGTCCGATTAAGGTGATTCAAGTGTCTATTGAAAGATAATTTCATGAACTACAAGTTTCATGAAGTTCTCAAAAGCCAATATTGAGGTTTCAGTTCAAAAAAATGCTTCCAAAATTTGGTGGTCTCGATTACCGGTCTATTTAATATCGTATAAATTTCGATCCACGTGTCCGATTGAGATTGTTCAAGTGTCGGTTAAAAGGTTATTGTGTTATCTGTGACTTTCGTCAAGGGTCCCAAAGCTGAATTTGATTAATGAGTTTCGTGGAAGGTTCGAGAGGGTTCGAAAGGGAATTTTTATGTTTGGTCTCTATAAACAAATTTTTTTTTGCTGGATTATTTATCAGATGATCCTCATATTTTTTATGTTTTATGCTATTTAATCCTTTACAATTATGGGTTGTAATATTACAAGGTCATTTGATTAATGTTGGTGATGAATTAATTAAGCTCACCATAGCTTAATTTAGATTCAATTTTTTTAATTTTTAATTTTTTATTTTAGGCTTAACTTTATGGTCATTTTCGTATCTAATCATATTTGGGTGGATTTAATATAATTATACTATAACTTAATCTTGACTTAATTTTATGGGTTGAGTTTAGTTACACTAGTAACTGGGCACACGTCTGTGCGTATGCAAACCCAAAAAATTAATCAATTAAAAATTTGATTATAAATCAAATGAAAAATTATAAAAGAAAATGTTAGATTTTTTATTTAATGAAATATTATGTATAAAATATATTAAGAATGTTTATCATTTGCACAAATTAATATTGGAATGATATAAATACATTTCCTGTGAAATTAGACGATTGCATATTATTTAAAAACCATTTGTAACCGTTTCACCATCGTTTGACCGGTTCACCATTGTTTTGGACCCAATAGAATTTAAGTGTAAACTCATTTCAATTGTGTTCTAATAATCTCATATGTACAGTACCTCTCATTTATGCAGTTGCTAAACATCAACCGCACCCTAAATGCAGCCCCCTAAATGCAGCCCCCTAAATGCAGCCATAATGTTTATATACGACACTGTCTTCCCTCCACTTCACTCACACCCCTCTCATGTTGTCTTCTTCCCTTGTCACTTCATTTCTTCATAGTTAATGGTATTCCAACACACTGGTCTTGGTGCCGAGCCATCTGAAATTTTTAATAAAATTGGCAGCATGTGAAAATGCAACATAGAAAACGCCCTTCAACGACCTAACATGCAATTGAATCACCGATCGAACAGAAAAATTAAGCAATACCAACATAGCTATGTTCAGAGACACAGAAAGAAAAAAGTTATGATTCAACAAAGGTTATTAATTTTGAATTTTAATAGTAAACAATAGTATTTTCCAGTTTGAACAAAAGAATAGTAAACAATAGTAAACCAACACACAGGAAGTTACATATGCAGGGTTCATTTGCTTTGAATTATCAAACCCCTATCGAAAACATAACCTTATTATTCGATAAAGTTCCTTCCCTTAGAAAAAAAAGAGCAAAATTGGTTCGATTTCAACTTTTTTCTTTATGGGAAGAAATTAGTTAAGAGACATTTAGTCGAACATGTCAAAAACATAATAGAGCGAAGGGCACTTATAGTGGAGAAGTTGAAATCTCATATTCCAAATCGAAATCGAAATCGAAAAGTGAATATTTTTTTCCAGTTAAATTTTGAATAAGTGAAAATGCAGTTAAGGGCGAAGAAAGCAGTACCTATTCTGTTATTACTCTTATTATTGCTTGATTGGTCACTTGCGAACTAATGGTTAAATTGGATGCTTGCTTTTCGAAATCTCTTAAAGCTGTTTAGTAGGCCATTATTCAAATCCTATGTAGTATTTACTCATTGTGATTTTACGTGGTTGATTTTTCAGTCTACTCAAATTGCTATTCGGATATGCTTTCCTATGTGATATTGAAGGCCATGATTTTAGAAACAACACTGATTTGGTTCAATGATAACTATTAACTTTCAATGAGATTAGAAAAGAAGAAAAAAGGGCTTTCAAAAATTTTATCATTTGATTTCATCATTTTAGTGTGCTAATATACAAGGTAGTATTTAGAACCTTGGAAATTGTCTCAAAGTTAATTGGGAAAAAAGTTCTAGGTGGTAGCTTCGGTGTGCTAGAAGTCACGATGGTTGTTCTTGCAATTAGATTTCAGAATTTGACGAGTTTGAAGAAGTTCCTCTTCTGTTACATTTACTTTTAGCAAAGTGCAGATATTTGGTTCACATTTTAAGTGAAGCCAATGAAGTTCTTGCATTAGGAATGAAAAAGGTTCTCTTTTTTTTTTTTTTTTTTTGGTGTAACTGTCTGATTGTCTTCCTCTTCCTTAATCTTTATCTTACCCAAGGTAGTTTTATTTTTATCCTGTGTTTGGGTTCTTTTTGCAGGTTATTGAAAATGGTTGGGATAAGAGAGAGTAGAGTTCCCGTAAGTATGTTTTTAATCTTCTACTTGGTTACTGATAAGAAAAGGGTTGTGGGATATGTTTAGCTTTGTTGTTAAACAAATGAAACTACTGTTATGACTTCAGAGTTCTTATCTCTCAATATTAATCGGTTCATCTGATTAAATATTCAATCAAAGTGTTTACTTTGTTCTTACTTTTTGGTTTCACTTAGCAAACTCTATTTCTGCAGTGAAATTCATCAATTGTGGTAATTTATGTGGAAAGCTTTGAAATTAAAGTGGATGAGGTAGCATAAAAAAAGGCGTTTCTTTGTGGTGTTTTGCTCAGTCAAAGCCTCGAGCGACAGCTTATGGAAGTGTGCATAGTAATTTGGTTTATGAGCAACCTGGATTGGTCAGAAGACATATCAAGAGGTCATGCATTTTTACGGTATCCCAATTGATTCGAGAAAGTGCAACTTATGAGCTTCTTAAATAGGTTCAACAAAAGTTACAAATCATATTGTCTAGATGGTAAGGGGAGAGAGGAATATAGAACCTCTGTTGTAGTTAAATTTCTTTTTTTTTTTTTAGTTACAGTGGAGAGAAGTTTCAAAACTTCAACTTTTACTAATTGAACTTTGATGATAGTATATGCTAAGCAATATAAACTTACTAAACACCTCAGTATCTTTAATTTAATCTTATCCTCTTATATGAATGAATGATAGCATTCTACCAATCCATTGATATCTTCCTTTTTTTTTTTTTTTTTTTTTACTAACCCTCTCATATGGGTAACCACGTTGAGCCTAATTAATCTCAACATTCATATCAATCTTTATGAAGGTCAATTCCTCTTTTATAGATGCATTAATTATTGGATAAAACTGTTTGATCCCGCAGCGAAGCGTGCGTGAGTTAAGAAACCTAGTATTCGTTAATCGGTTATATCCAATGCCTTAAACTTTTCTTTTTTCAATGACTTTAAACTTGAATCCATAATAAATATAGTGATTTTACTATTCAAAACCCTTTGGTAAACAGTTTTGAATTTAAACGATCAATGAATATATATATGCTAAATATCCATCCAATTACCATATGGAGTAGAAGGTAAACATGAAGAACAAAACCCTAAATTGTCATAAGAACAATCAGCTTCGCAAACCCACATATATATATTACTCAAAAAAAAAAAAAATCAAAGTTTGCAACTTAGTTTCCTGTAAAAATAAATCATAGTTTCTACCAATTATGAGAAATCTTTTGTTGCTTCTTATTTTTGGAAAAGAAGAAAGAAGCTTCTATTGATCTATTAAGAGAGAAGAACCTCCCCTCCCTTATCATCTTCTCTAGACTCTAGTTTCTTAGTTTTCTCTTTGAAGCTTTCTGATTACTCCACCACTTCTTTGTTACTTCTATCAATGGAGAGATGAGTCTGATTTTATATATTAATATACTATATTGTTTTCTTTGTTCATAATAATAAAATCATAAAATCTATAGATATATTGGATTTATTTTTCAATATTCAGGTGATAGTTAAAATTGTTGGAACGTACTTTGGCTTCCTTTGTTTGGACGGTGCAACACGTTTAAGCTGCTGTGTTTTGCCTTATGACCGCAGTGTGCAAGTTTACATGAAAATTACGATAAGGGAGCTTCTAGTCGAAATAGGAGCCTTTCTGGAAATTCTCTACTTTTTTTTTGGCCAGAAGTTGTCTACTTTTGGCACCACTTAAAGCTACCATTTTCCTTAATTATTGAGTTACAATACATTTTAACATTAACATTGAGTTGTAGTCAATATTTAGTCGGCATATCTTTTCAACTATTTGTTTCATTGTATAGTAAATTGAAAACAGTTTGTCATCAATCATAAAATTAAACACCGTCAATCATCACTTTGTTTTTTTCTTTCTTTGAAAATTTTAAATTCAATTACTTGACGTGGCATAGCCATGTATCTTCCTCCCCGTAAGCAAACCTAAATCCAACTGATCTGTGAAAGAAAAGGACATGATTGTTTGATTCTTCATAATATAAGGACTAAATTCAACACTTTACGATAGTACAGGGACTTGAAACGTACTTTTATCCATCTTAATTCTCTAACTACTACGTAAAGCCCCCACGTGTAACATGTGCATACACACAAAACAAAACTCAATCAATACAATTTGTACACAGTACTCAGAACACACTTCATCATTTGACCATTAACTCTCTTCTCATAAAATAATAATTGTAAACAAACAACAATTTAATGCTATTAATTTGCGAAGTCCCAAGTTCCCAACAACCAAAACGGACTCGGAAAAATCACTTTTAATTAATTCTACTCTTCCTTTCCCTTCATCATTCTTGATTCTTCTTCTTCAACTTACAGTTCGAGTAAAGTTGTTTGTCTAAGAAATCCCTGCAATGGAGGATAAATCTGCTAACGGCATGGGCGTAGATGACGACTGCTCCGAAACTCTCTCCGTCATTCTCCGCCGTTTCTTTATGTCGATCGTCTATCCCGATCAAGTACCGTCAGCATCGGCTACGTCATCTACTCCGCTGCTGCGGCGGATTAAACTCTCCCTTTATGAAAATGGTCCTCATCTCAGCCATGCTTCCAAGAACTCTTGCCGCTCTGTTCTGCTCTGGACTCGTCGCGGCAGTCCTCTCCGTGCTCTTCTCGTCATTTCTGTAAGTGTTTTTTTTTAAACAAAAATTAAATCGATCAATTCTTTTTCAAGTAAAAAGCTTTATTCTTTGCATGTCGCTATCCATGGCTTGATTTTAATTGCTTGAGCAGAAAAGGTGTGAATTTTTCTGATAAATTTGTAAAATCAGGGATGATCTTCCAGAAATTCCTTGTTTTTTCATTTGATTTGATGCAGAATTTGAATGGAGTACCGGAAATTCCTTGTTATTAAGCTTTTCCTTTGCTTGATTTTTACTAAATGATGTTGAAAATTAGAACCATGAGTTTGGGATTGGTTGAGTGCTTTTCTGGACCTGACTGATTTGTTTTCTAGTTTCTAACTTTGTCCTTTCTTTCACAATTCCTCTGATTTTTCTTTGTAACAACACCTCTGCAGATTGGGACTATTACTCTTCTTACCTTAACAGGATTGCTGGTATTTATGCTTTTCTTTCTGGCTGCAACTGCCAATGCAGTCATCATCTCTCTATTCATCTCTTTGGCTGCTGCTGGAGGCTTCTTGGCTCTTTTCTTTACTTGTGTAGCTGCTATTTATATTGGGGCCTTATCAATTGCTGCCTTTGTTATTTCTACAGCAACAATTTCAGCAATTGTAGCTGCTCTTATAGCTACAGGTATATCTTTCTAACCATTTGTTTCAGTTGTTACTTTGTTTCATTCTTATTCATTTGTTTGGTTTCTTTCTGCTTATGACATCCAATTTTCACGCTTGGCTTAGAAATGTCAGGATTATAGCTTTTTATTTAATTAACTTAGTTGTGTTTTTTTTTTAATCCATGTAAATTGTAGCTGAAACGTATGACCTTAAATTGGAGATCAGTCCTCCTGTTTGTTTTAGATCAGAAGCCAAGTGAAGTTTCAAGGGTTTGCTGTATACAGAACCCTTCATATTTAACTCCCTGATTTTGTTCTCGAAGTATCTTCTGGTGCTTCAGCGCCTCAAAGGAAGAAGATAGAAATGAATAAATAAAATGTATAAAATTGCCTAACAAATCTGCTAGGGCATTTAAATGAACCGAGTCTAGACTTTCGACTTTGTCGACCTGGTCCTGTCTCCCATCATCACCGTGACGATGCTCATTAACTCTCTATTTCTCTCCTTATGGTTGACCGATCTACATTTTATTGCAACAGTTAGGTTTATGATGTGAGTGGCTACCTTTTATGTGTATGAGTTTTTATGCCATGTGTTTTTGGCATTGCTCATTCATGCTATTCTGGTATTTCATGTCCTTCAACTTACAATCATATGATATGTTTCAATGCCAAATTTGAGATCCTTCATAGTGAAAATTCTGGTAGTTGAGTTAATGAGAGGTCTTAGCTGTTTGTCGTCTTGTCGCCTCAAATTCTGTCTATTTTCTGGCACTGATAACATTTTTAGGCTGTTATGGTAATCTCAAGTGGTTATGGTGTTCCATGCCTCCTAGTTGCTTTCTCAAGCTGTTTCAACTTGATGCTTAAGATCCTTACAATGGATATTGTTCTAGGCTTGTATATTCAACTTGAATTTTTTGTAGCATTGCTTTTCAGTTGATATTTCAATATGAATCAGGTTGGGTTGGATTCTTTTGCATTGTATGGTTGGTGACTAAGAAAAGTTTGGGCTTGGCTAAGCACTCATTGAGCGCGACCGGATCTATTATTTCAACTTACTCTTCTGCTCGAGCTCACCGTGGCCGCCACTTTCATGACACGGATAAAGTTTCAGATTAGTGGTTTTGTGAAAACAAGCACCAGTCTTCCCTTCAAGAAATTCTACGTGCACTGGATATCAGTACAAGTTTTATACTGGCTTGCACTTGTGATATTTATAGCCTATGTGCATGTATATCTGGCCAGATGCTGCCGCTTGCTTATAGATCAAAAGCGTGCAGATTTGTTCCTTGACATGGCAGTTGTTCCAGAATCATAAGTGATGATGCAGTATTACCGTATGTCTAGTTATTTAGTCGCTTGCTAGTATGTATTTTATTTTTTTTAATCTTATACTATCTTTTATTTTATTTAGCTATCTTGGGTAGCAAAAGTAAGGTGTTAGAAGTGTTGTGATGTTGTATATTTGTTCCGGCAGTAGATGGATTGATGCTTAGCTGTTAGTACCGTGGAATCCATGTTTGCTGTGGGACGAGTGTATGATTAGACTGGATGAGTTTCCTATGATGCAGAGGTTTATTTCCTACGCATTTATATCTGGTTTAATCCTTCCTTTAAATGATTTGATGCCGAGGTCATTTATACTATAGCATTGATTGAAAAATGACTAATTGCATGTAATCATGGGGGGACCGTGATTATCAAATTACTGTGTCATTTATATTGTATTGGTTTAAAAATGGCTAGAGGCATCTAATCATAGGGAGACATTGATTATTATCAAATTACAGTGATTATCTAATCTTGTCCTTGGGTAACAAGGTTCGGATATGAGACTGAGGGCTTTGCGGTGAGAAGCACCCATGAAAAAACACCTTTTTTGTGCTTATCAAAGGGGTGTTTTTGGGTGCTACGGTGAGTTGTGTTTTGTCAGCAAGGCAAAATCAACTTATTTTGTCAGCAAGGCAAAATCAACTTATTCTCACCGTTAAAGTGGGAAAGCTGTTAGGATTTTTGCCTTAATTCCTAATTAGATTTGGTTTAAGATTTTTCTAGAGATTTTTTGATTGGTGGACGTTTAAGATTTTTCTAGAGATTTTTTGATTGGTGGACAAAAATCCTAATAGGAAAGGGATTCTTGGAGTCCAAGTTTGTGTTAGTATAAATAAGCAGTTTCTGTTTAGTTTTTTGTGTGTGAGAGATTTTGTGAGATTGTGAGAGAGAGAAAAAGCTGAGATAACTTTAGGTTGTCGTGAGAGAATCACCCATGTTGGGTTGATTAGATTGAGAGTTTGCGAGAGAGATTGTTATGATTAGTGATTGTATTTGATTGATTTGATAGTGCAGATTTGTGGCATAGGTCCACAAGAAAATTTTGTTTTGTTGTTTCCGCTTTAATTATTTGTTTGGTTAATTCCTGGGATATCCGAGGTTACAACAAGTGGTATTAGAGCCTGATTGATTAGAGATGACAGAAAGCAGCGGATCAGCTTTGAAGTTTGAGATCGAGCAGTTTAATGGAACGAACAGTTTTCAGATGTGGCAGAGTACAGTAACAGATGTGTTAGTACAACAAGAATTGGGAGATGCGCTTGAAGCTGATAAGCCTTCAACGATGAATGACAACAAGTGGAGAGAGATTCAACGAAAAGCTGTAAGTACAATTCTTTTGTCTCTTGCTACTGAAATAAAGTATGATGTGTTAGATGTGAAAACCCCAAAGGAGTTGATGGATAAGTTGGAATCGATTTATATGTCAAAATCGATTACTAACATGTTATGTTTGAAGAGAGAATTATTTGGATTGAAGATGAAGGTAGGAACAAGTTTAACGGCACACCTAAACGAGTTCAATAGATTGGTTACTCAGCTGGCAAGTGTGGATGAAGTCATGAAAGAGGTTGATAAAGCAGTTTTGTTGATTAATTCTCTTACTGACAGGTATGATCCTGTGACTAGAGCTTTGATGGTTGGTAGGAAAACCCTGAGCTTGCAAGATGTGACTTCTGCAATTTTTGAATATGATAGATGGAAAGAAACTGAAAAGAAAGATGAAGAGAATGGTGCTCTCACGGTGGAGCGTGGAAGAACTTATGGAAAGATAAGACTGATGGAAGATTGAGGAGTAGATTCAATGAAAAAGGGAGATCAAGTTCAAGGCCAAGGGCTGATTTTAGCAATAAGGAGTGCTATTATTGTCATGAGATGGGGCACATAAAAGCCTACTGCAAGAAGTTAATGGAAGATTTGGGGGATTTCATGAAATCTAAAGAGAAGAATAAGGGTGCTGTTAATGTTGCTGCAGCTGTTGATAGTGATGAATATTCTGATGAAGATGTTGTTTTGATGGTGCAAGAAGAAAAGAAAGACACTAGAAATATGTGGGTATTTGATTCTGCTTGTTCTGAACATATTTGCACAAAAAGATAATGGTTTTCGAAGCTTGAGAAGTGTGATAAGCCTGTTTACATGGCTAATAATGGTGAAGAAAAAATTGAAGGCATTGGGAGTGTGAAACTTCGTTTGCATGATGGAAGTGTCAAGATGCTTGGGAATGTGAGGTATGTTCCAGACTTTACAAGGAATTTGATTTCGCTTGGAAAGTTGGATAGCTTGGGTTATGGATATTCTTGCCGAGGTGGAGGCTTGAAGATCACCAAAGGTTCGATGATTGTGATGAAAGGAGTGAAGAATTCGAAGAATTTGTATGAGTTGATTGGAAGCACAATTAGAGGAGATGGATCGGTATCTTCACATCAAATTGAGAAGAAGGATGTGGACTTGCCAACAAAGAAGAAAGTTACTTTTGCAGATTTGGTTAAAGGGTGGAGCAATTAAGTTTTGATGAAGGATTTTGAGTCAAGGTGGAGATTGTTAGGATTTTTGCCTCAATTCCTAATTAGATTTGGTTTAGGATTTTTCTAGAGATTTTTTGATTGGTGGACAAGAACCCTAATAGGAAAGGGATTCTTGGAGTCCAAGTTTGTGTTAGTATAAATAACCAGTTTTTGTTTAGTTTTTTGTGTATGAGAGATTTTGTGAGATTGTGTGAGAGAGAAAAAGCTGAGATAGCTTTAGGTTGTTGTGAGAGAATCACCCATGTTGGGTTGATTAGATTGAGAGTTTGCGAGAGAGATTGTTATGATTAGTGATTGTATTTGATTGATTTGATAGTGCAGATTTGTGGCATAGGTCCACAAGAAAATTTTGTTTTGTTGTTTCCGCTTTAATTATTTGTTTGGTTAATTCCTGGGATATCCGAGGTTACAACAAAAGCATCTCCAAGAACAAAAGGTGAGCGATTTGGATATGGAATTCTACATCTTCATCGATAGAAGCCTCTCGAAACGGAAATCGAGCAGAAGATACAAAGAGGTTTAGGAAGAGCATTTTGTATTACATTTTCCTATATTACAAATACAAAGAGGAACCATTTTCTCACGATTTCATTTCCCTAATTGTATTGCATATAGGTTTGTAAAGGTTAATGTCATCTTTAGTTTCAATATTGTCCCTTGCAATTGCTTCAATATTCACATGACTAAGAAAATTAACATCTTAAAAACGATATAATATACCGTGCGCGATGTAAAAATTGTAACAACATATGGCACAAAAATGTTCTAAACAGTCGATTGAGGTTGGTTGAGTTGGTAAGACTTTGAATCTCTGTTTATAAGTAGAGCTGTCCATGGCCCGGGCCGCTCGCCCAAGCCTGTAAGCCCGCCCGATATTTGGGAGGGTGTTTGGACATAAATGTTAAGCCCGTTGGACGGACTTGGGAAAAATTGTTAAGCCCGTTTAGAAAATGGGCCGAGCTTGGTTTTAGTGTTAAAGCCCGAGCTCGGCCTAGACCCGACCCGTTTAAATAATAATAATATAAATTTTATATTACATTAGATTAATTAAATGAAATTATTAGATATGTTAACGTATTATTTGTTAAAAAATTACTTAATGTTAATTAGTTAAGTTTTGATTATTAAAATATATATTAATTCATAATTATATAAATATATAAATTAATAAAAAATAAAAAATTAATTAATATATTATTTATTTGGTATACGGGCGGGTTTGGATGGACTTGGTCAAAGATTCTAATTATTTGGACGGGCTTGGGTAAGATGGGAGGCCCGTTTAGTCGGGCCGAGCTGGGTCTGGGCAAGCAATATGGTCACTGATATCAAGCATTGGCCCGGCTCGAGCCCGCCCATGGACAATTTGTAAGGTTGGGGTTCGAGTCGTGCCAATCGTCCTCGTTGGTGGGTGATCTGTAAGTACTACTGTAAATTGAAAAATTAACGCAATATCATACTTTAGACATTGTTAGGATTTTGACTCAAATTCTAGTTAGATTTGGATTGAGATTTTTTAGGCCTATTGTTTGGTGGACAAAAATCCTAATAGGAAAGGGATTCTTGGAGGCTAAGTTTATGCTAGTATAAATAGAGAGTTTCTCTATAGAGTTTTGTATGCTTGGAGAAAAGATGTAGTCTAAGGGGTTAGATTTGGGTGGAGACACTCCATAGGACAAAAGGATGGTTCTCATGGGTCTGTGTGTGTGATTGTTTTGGTAGATGTGATGATTGCTTTGTAGAGACCGAGCGAGAGTGCTCAAATAGAGACTGAGCGAGAGTGCTCAAGATTGTTTTGGGGTTGGTTTAGGATTGATTGTTAGATTGGGTTGAGAGATTGAGTGAGAGTTATTGATAATTATGTGTTGATGTAATTTTGTATAACTAGTGGATTTCTCTTCTCCGTGGACGTAGACAAGTTCAGTGCCGAACCACGTAAATTCTTGTGTCTTGTGTGGATGATTTATTGTTTTAGTTACTTCCGTTTGCATGATTAATTTGATAGGTTATACTTTGGGATATCCGGGTTACAACAGACATAATATGAAATGAGTGATTAACATAGTGTAAGCTACTGTAGGATATAATGTATGTTCACAAAATCCAAATGCTTATCATTTGTCACACTTAAAATACATTGGTATAAATCACACTAAATGAAAAGAAAATTAAAATGCATAATACATGACATTAGATCTCATGATGTTTCAGTTTGTATGTATGAAATAAAAAATTCTTAAACATGTTAATATTTAGATGGACCATTTATATTTATTACTAATTTCTAAAAATTATATTGGTAATATTTTAAATTATTATAGGTACTAGTGGTGGTCGGTCCTTGTGGCATTGTCTACAATTAAATACAACATTTGTTTTATTGACATTAGGCCTCGATTTTTTTTTTTGGCACCCTTAGGCCTCGTTTAATAGGACATTTTGAGTTCTTTTAATTGCTGACATCGATACAAAAAATACTTCAAAGTAAAAGAGTTACTACTTAACACCAGAATACCCCTGTAGTGATCTCAAGTGTTTTTTCCCCTCTTTCTAATGAAACCTTTTTCTTTTAAATTTACTCACTTTTATGGAAACTAATCTTCACTAACACGTGTGTTGCATGTGTCTCATAGCGTTTAAATTCAATGAAAATTAAATTAATAATTGAAATTAATTATAAGAAAAACTGTCAAAACCTCACACGAATCCGATAATTCGGCCAACCCGGTTGAATCCGATTTGACCAGAAAAAAAGTAAACGACCCGAACCCCTCCGACCTGGACTCAACAAAACAAACACATAACCGAAATGACCGAATAATATTAAAAACTAAAATTATATTTTATTCAATAAAATCCACATTGATTCGATGAAATTTATATATATAACTTATATTAAAGTTGAAAATGGAATTACCCTTTTGTCCAGTTATAAGATGCACCACATTCACTCACCCAAGAACAAATTGCTAGCGATATTTCGATACTTTCATGCTCGGTATTTTTGTTATTATTGTTGATTGTTGAGGGCGTTTTGGGCACTTTAGGATATAGTTACTATTTGGTGGATCCCACTATCATTAAACAAATATTTTTTGTTGGATTATTTATCAAATAATCCTCATACTTTTATGCTTTATGGTATTTAATCCTTTACAATTATGGCTTGGATGATTGAATGTTTCGACTTTAATTCTTTTATTTTTTTTCTATTTGTCCGATCAAGGTGATTCATGTGTCTATTTAAAGGTAATTTCATGGTCTACAACTTTCATTAAGGACTCAAAAGCCAATTTTAATGTTTTGATTCTAAAAAATGCTTTTGAAATTTTGTTGTCTCGATTGCCGATCTATCTAATATTGTATAATTTTCGGTCCACATGTCCAATTGAAATTATTCAAGTGTCGGTTAAAAGGTTATTGTATGATCTACAACTTTCATCATCAAGGGCTTGAAAGTTGAATTTGATTAATGAGTTTCGTGGAAAGTTCAAAAGGGAATTTTTATATTTGGTCTCTATAAACAAATATTTTTTCCATGGATTATTTATCAAATGACCCCCATACTTTTATACTTTATGCTATTTAATCCTTTACAAATTCTGGGTTGGATGCGTTAATTCTTTTACTTTTTGTTCTATTTGTCCGATCAATGTGTTTCAAGTGTCTATTGAAAGATAATTTAATGACTTGCAACTTTCATTACTCAAAATCCAATTTTGAGGTTTCAGTTCTCAAAAATGTTTCCAAAATTTGGTGATCTCGCTTGACGGTCTATCTAATTTTGATTCACGTGCCCGATTGAAGTTGTTCAGCAGTCGGTTAAAAGGTTATTGCGTGATCTACGACTTTCATGAAGGTGAATGACTCGAAAGCCAATTTTTATGTTTTAATTCTAAAAAGTGCTTCCGAAATTTAGTCGTTTCGATTGACGGTTTATTTAATATCATATAATTTTCAATCCAGAATCTCGGCACGGAGCGCGGTTCCTGGGACTAGTTATTGTTATAATTTTACCTATTATGATTAAATTTGTTAAACTTCATTGTATGAACAATAATTATATAAATAAATACTAAATCCGTTATATGAATAATTTATGAAAAAATTATAATTAGTGATTTATTTATTTTTACAAATTGAATAAATAATAATAATTAATTAGTAATATCGTTTACTAATAATCTCACCGGTAAGGGTTGTAATTCTATTTTAATTTTATGGATATTTATATTATTAATTAATTTATAATTTTAATTGATGTAATGAAAGAACATAAATTTGAATATTATATAACCAATATTTATTTGAACACATACCCCACTTAATAATTAATTATGTATTTAATATTCAAAATTAATATCTAACCATTGCAAAAGTTGGTATGTCAATGATTGGCTTGGTGTTTGAGAAGTAGTAAAGTCCTCCTTTATTTAAGCCGTATGCCATTGGTTCCTTTGTGTACAAATCCTTCACCATGAAATTCTTAGAGAAAAATTCAACAGAAACATCATTAGCCTTAGTTCGTTGGGAAACAGAAACCAAATTTGATTTGGAGTGAGGTACACAAAGAACATTTGTTAGAGACAAAGAACGATTAGAAGGCTTAATTGAAGTAGAACAAGTATGAGTTATAGAGAGACCTGTGCCATCACCAATTAAAAGACTATCTGGACCATCATAATCCTTAGTAATCTGAAGATGCTTGATCACAATAATTTGCAAGCACACAAATCACTGTAGCCTAGTTAAAACCAGAGTATTCCGGAATATCGTCCCACAGAAACTAACTAATTAATTGCCAAATACTAAATTCTAGAGGATCAAATTAACAAGTCAAACCAAGAAATTGTGAATGGATTTAATCTAAATGAACAAAAGTAAGGAATCTAATTAATACTGATAAAAGATCAATTAAGCAAACATTAGGGATTCGGGATTTCACCTAAGCTAAGGCCTACTAAGCATGATTATTCTATGGGTTGAAACAAAAATTATTCTAAATGCACTATGCTCCCTTTCAGGCTGCATAGATATATCTAACCAAGTAAATTACCACCTCTTGCATGCGCAATTTAACTCAATTAAATTCATTAAGTTTTAACACAAATTTAGCTTCACCTCTCAGTCCTTGACTAAATCCTTAAGATTAAACCTATGGTAATCAGGCATAGATTCAACAAATAGATTAAAGACAATAAATTCAACCATCAAAATCATAAATCATGCTCAATAATTAAAATTACAAAGGCTACATCCTTAACCCTAATTAGGTTTTTAGTTACACATATTAAAAAACAAAACCATAAGAGAAATATTATTGAATATGGAATCCATAACAAAGATAACAAGGGAAGAAGAAATATTAGACTGAAGAGAGTTTGATCTCCAAATCCTGCTTAATCTCTGAAGTCTTCCTCCAAAGTATCAAAAGAGCGTTTCTAGTATTCCAAAAGATGTCAAAGATCCCCAAAATAACTCTAAAATATGGTATTTATATGTTCCAAGTCGACCTCCCCAAAAACTAGGTTAAATTAAAAGAGTTTGAAATATTTTGGGCAATTCCCACAACAACTCTTGGGCAGGACTTATTCAACTCCTGCCCAGGTCTTGTCTTGTATTTCCTGCGTTCCTCAACAACCACCAATATCTGGGCAGGACTTGTTCTGCATTTTCGTTTATTTTCAAGTTCTAACTCCAATTCTTGCTCCAAAGCTCTTCACTCCTAAGAAACGATTAATCCATGCGAAAATCATTAAAGTAAAGTCCTAATTGCTCCAAGATGAACCTACAAGCCATGAAATCATAAATGTGAGGAATTAACAAATAAAACCATAAAAAGTCTTAGACAATACACAAAATATATATATCAATTTGACACCAATAAACATGTAAAACTAACACCTATCAATGCTGCACCTTATTGGTCACATGTAGAGCTGTCCATGGGCCGGGCCGCCCGCCCAAGCCCGTAAGCCCGCCAAATATTTGGGAGGGTTGGGACATAAATGTGAAGTCCGTTGAACAGGCTTGGTAAAATTTTTTAAGCCCGTTTAGAAAATGGGCCGGGATTGGTTTTTAGTGTAAAAGCCCGAGCCTGAACCCCGGTCCGTTTAAATAATAATAATATAAATTTTATATTACATTATATTAATTAAATGAAATTATTAGATATGTTAACGTATTATTTGTTAAAAAAATACTATTAATGTTAATTAGTTAATTTTTGATTATTAAAATATATATTAATTCATAATTATATAAATATATAAATTAATAAAAAAATAAAAATTAATTAATATTATTTATTTGGTATACGGGCGGGCTTGGCCAAAGGTTCTAGTTATTTGGCCGGGCTTGAGCAAGATGGGAGGCCCGTTTAGTCGGGTCGGGCCGGGTCTGGGCAAGTAATATGGTCACTGATATCAAGCATGGGCTCGACCTGAACCCGCCCATGGACAGCTCTAGTCACATGGTGATTCGCATCAGAGTCAACAATCCACCCTGTTGGCAGGGGTGGATCCTCCTTATATGATGAGGGGGCCATGACCCTCCAAAAATTTTTAAAAATTCCTTAGGATTAATATATAGAAAATATAGAAATTCATGCTATTGTTCTTTAAAATTTTCAATTTGGCCCCCCCAAAACTTGAATTTATATGGTAAAATTTATATTGGCCTCTCCAAATTTTACATGTCAAGATCCGCCCCTGCCTGTTGGTGATTGAGTTGTGCTTAAATTGGTAGTTTGACTTGGTTAATCTTTTGGCCTTATCTAATAGCACATTCTAGTAGTGTGTCCTGACTTTTCACAATACTGACAAACCATTCTTTTTGCAGGTTGATAGGAGTTGAAATTGCTCGTTTGATGTGCATATTGAGATGAAGAATTTCTATAATAGTTACCTTTTCCTCTCGAATTTGTAGTGTTTCCGTTTGCATATTGAACAGTGGGAATGTTGAAGTCAGTTGCAACCTGTTGCTTTTTCAACAGCTCTTCATAATCAGCAAAATTTTCAAGGAGCTATTCAAAGGAGATGTAAGATTCTCGAGCTCGAATACTAGCAACTAATTCTTTGTATTCCGTTCCAGCACCATTCAACGCATGGATCACCAGTTCATCTTCACTAATCACTGTATTGACCAGAGCCAGCTCATCGACTGTGCTTCTTAGAGTTTGAAAATACTCTGAAATTGACTTGCTGCCTCTTGGTGTAGTAAGCTTCTCTTTAAGAGACATCATTCTCGATCTCGATTTGTTGGCAAAAACTTTATTCAGTTTTGCCCATGCATCATGGGAAGAAGTAGCCGATGCAAGATGTGAGACTACAGTTTCAGATGAGGAGGCAATCATGCCATGTAGAATCAAACGATCTTGCATGAGCCAATGCTCATATGCTGGATTCGCAACAATATCGGTTGTTCCAGTTTTCGCAATTTCTTTCAGTGGACTAGGATTGGATCCATCTACATATCCTACTAAATCAAAACCAATAAGAAGAGACTGGAATTGGGTTCTCCAGGATGGGAAATTGTTGGTGTTGAGTTTGATTGGAAGGTGGAGCAGCATTGATAGTAAGGAGTGGGAGATTTTGGCTTGAGATGAGAGAGCCAGTGTTTGTGTAATAACATTATTGGAGGACGACATGATAGCGTGACAGGGATAGAGATTTGCAGAAATAGAAGGGAAGTGGTTTAGGAAGAAAAAAGAAACCAGGAAGGAAAGAACACTCGTTAGAGTTTGGACTACTCCATGATACCATAAAGAATGATAATTTGGGAAAAGAAGCCTGTTCTGTATTGAATATTCAAGGGTATAAATACAAGTATAGTGATAAGGTAAATCTCAAGTTTACAATATTTAAACAGAAATTAAAATTCTATTAAGGGTAAGGTTAGGCTAAAATTATCTCTATCTCTTTAGAATTTAAAATCCATATTCCCTCCAATTATAAAGAACAATAAGAATGAGAAGTGAGATTACGGATTTGCTGCTCTAACCCACTCTAACCCATTGAAATTAGCCCCTCTTGGCACTGTTAGGCTTGGGCTAATTGTCATTCCATTTATTAATTTTTTCTCCTCTTGCTTTGTGGGTATCCGTTCTTCTCTCATATTCGGATCTATGGAGCTCCAACACACCCGATGCACTCTGTTGTCCACTGGTCGGTCCTGCGTCTCCTCTCTCCTTCCATTATCTCTTGGGAAATTTATGCCACCAGGTTCTTCTCCTTTTTTTTTGTCTTCTCAACACTTCTCAGCCATTCAAAAACTCTGCTGTCACCGTTCCCTTCTTACCCACTCTTCTCTTTCCTCTGTTTCCATCTTCTCTGCTCTTCTCTCTCGTAGTCTCTCTGTCACTTTTGGTTTTGTTTGGTTTTTCCTCTACTCACTCTTGATCCCGCTCTTCAGTTTTGTCTTGCTTTTGGCTTTATCTCCTTTTCCCTTTGTAACTTTTCTTGCATTGATAGGTCAACTTCTTCTTGCTTTGTACCTTCTCTTTGTTTTTCTCATGTTTTTCTCTGATTTTCTCTTCTCAGTTCTTGGATGGCTCTGGCTGTCTCTAAAATGGTTGCTTCTCTTTCATTTTTGCTTTTTGCTGTTTCCTTATTTGGTTTTCCCTCTGTTTTAATGCTCTTAGGCCTGCGAAGGCCCTTTGATGCTTGTGCGCTCTCTTTTGTTTATTTCGGTTTTGTCCTCTGTTCTCTCCCTTTGCCAAGTTTTTTTGGCCGTTGATGTCTTTGGGGTCCTTGCACCTCAGCTTCAATGACGTTTCGTCGATTTTTCTTCTGATTATTGGACCTCTGTCTGCTTATCTATTTCAGGACTCCACTGAGCTCATCCACCCTTAGTTGTCTTAGCTAAGGCCTTCTCTCAGGACCCATGTCATACCAAAAGTTGCGAGTAAGTGGGAGACAATTCTGCCTGCAGAGACTAGGCCTATTAATGCTGATCTGTTGTTGGTTTATAACGATCAGAGAAGAGAAAATGTGAGAAAGGTGCCATTCATTTTTCTTTACAAGTCACATATAAATTGTTTGAGTGAAGTTTTAAATGTATATCAAGATACCTATATTGTGCAGGATTGACTTAAAGAATCTTGATGGAGCAATATTAATTTGAGGGTGAGATTATAAGCCTTTAGTTTTGTGGTAATAATTTTGTGCAAACCTCTTAATTTCAATCTCTCTCTTTCCGTCATGATGCATGTACTATATGTTAAAATTTAGTTTCATGATTATATTTTACTACGTAGGAAAAGCAGTGGATTATCAAGGGGGACTTCAATTTGAAGTGGGTTGACACAGGCTTCTTACTTCACATCTGATTTCAGTTTTGTAAGTTCTTGCTATTTGCCATCATTTGAGCTATTTTTATCACATATTTTTCTTTATTCAATTGAAATTTTGAGCAAACATTATCACATGGAAGATGGTGGGCTCGGATAGGCAAAGTTGCAAGTAATAAAGACCTCTATCTTGGAACATTTAGCAGTATTAGAATCTATCTTATAATATCTAATTGTCATGAGTAATCACGGATATTTAAAGCAGGTTACATTTCCTATTTGAGATGCCTGTCTTTCTTCTCTGTTATCATGCTATAGCTATTAAGTTCCTAATTATACTACTTTGACTTATTAATGCCATTTCTGCTGTCTATGGTAAATTTATAGGCAAATTTGGTAGCTTTAGCGCATGTTGAGTACACTAAAATCTCCTCAGTAAAAACATGTATTGGTAAACATCATTGTAAATTGTATGCAGAAAGATGATATTGCATATCAAAAAATGTTTTCATCACGTGATTGACCTACATATTCTAATCTGCATCTTTTCAAGTCACAAGCATTTTGTTTTCCATATTTATGCTCTTTAGTTTAGGTTTATTATAAGTTTTGGCAAATAGGAATTGGTAGGTGTTTTCTAATTTGAATTCTCCTGTAAAAGGATTTGTAACTAATCAAAGTTCAGAGATTGTACTTAATAATTATTGTTCTGTGTTATTTGCATCTCTGCTCTTAGCTGTAACTTCTGAGTAACATCTTTGTCATTCTATTTCCATTGTAGTGCATGCATTATATATGTTAAAATTTAGTTAACTATTGTACTTTTACTATGTAGGAAAGACAATAGTTGTCATGGAGACTGGGCATATAATTGGTGATAGAAATGGTCAACCAAAGCAGGTATATATTTTTCTCCTTTTGTTGAGGTGCTATTCTGATGGTTATTTTCTGTTGAATTTTCAAAGTCTAATTTTAGCATGCTATTCTTAGTTTCAATTCTATTCTCCTTTGATTGTGTTATCAAGGTGGTGCCCAAGCTACATAGTCTAATGCACTGAAAACACTGAAATAGGATTTTTATTATTGTATCACAGGGTATTATAGTGGTCTTTTAAATGTATGTGGACTTAAGGAACTGTAGGAAGCCACAAGTTACCAAGGTAGACATTGACTATATTGAAAGCCCACGAGTTGTGCTTAGCAGGCTGAAAACTGGAACATTTGCTTTCTCTGTTAACATTTGCTCTCTTTTTGGTCTTATTATCCTGTTTCAATGTTATAGGTCTTTTTGTTAATTTCAGGATTTAAACTATGAATGCATGCCTCAATTTAGTGAAAACTTAAAGTGGGTTTCACGCCAACAATAAAAATCATAACATTTTGATCCAAGATTTGTATGCTTTGGTGGATTGAATTAACTCTTTCATTTTGATTTGACAAAAAAAGGGAAAAATCTACCTCACTTTAAACCCTGAAACTACTTGAAGGTTCTTGGTTTCTTCCCATTACTGTAGACAAAACCCATTATGCAAAAAATTCTACAAATATATATATATATATAAAAATTATTAGCAAAACTTAAACAGAAATATTCAAATCAAAATTTGAAAAACTAATTGCAAATCACCTTCCAAACAGCTTCAACCAGCAACCTTCCCGCCGATGAATCTCATGGCTGACCAACTTCCCCATCTTGAAGATCTAGCCCTACCAACAAGGAAAATAATAAGAGAATTACAATTTCAACTACGGATACCATTTCCCTTAAAACTATACATCATAGCTCAATATGCCAGAAACATATTAAATGACTTGCTTATTTATGCTTGACACCACTTTCACCTACTTCCCAGATATTACAGCTTCCACTTATGAAGAATACTGTAGAGCCCAACCATTTCCCACGCTCAAATCCATGAAGCTGATAATCTACAACATTAGAGGAGTAGCTAGGCCAGATTTCCCCTTCACCTTTTGCAAATACGCCAGAATCTACAATTCAGATCTATGGATAATAACAGAGACCCGATTGCAGCAAGGAGAAGAAGCAGCAACGATTAGAGAAAGCCTTGCCCTCTTCACTGCTAGATCTAAGCTTTTGACTCTAATCTATGTAATTTCGACTCACATGTTCTTCTCTCACCCTATGATGAAAGCCTTTCCTTTATAAAGTTATTACTTTCAAATACACCAACAGCCGCTAAAAACTTCAACGTTATCTTCAAATAGAAAACGACCTCTAAAAATTTATTCAAAAATCACTTATCCCGTCTAAAGCATGGCAATCAGACTAAAACCAAAATTGGACCCCCTCCAATACCCAAAGCCCAAACAAATTATCCAACAATACACCCCATCTCCCATCTCACCATCTTAAAAAAGGCCGGCCCACTTCCATTTTCTTCACCCGTTCGACCCCTCACGCGCAGCACAAGCGCGCAGGGAGGACCTAGTTAATATATAGTTCGTTTCAAATTGCTAGTGCTCATATATATACTATATTTTTATGCATGTATGCTTCAAATTGTTAGGAAGGAGAGTCATCGATCTCATTCTCAATTCCTTGACATGTTATAAGAATCTTGACGTGGTCTATATACATGTTGGATATGTACTACTTAAACCCAAAAGTACTCTTTCTTTTCTAACAAAATCATCTTATTATTTATTGATATTCACATAATCCTTGATATATAAGTGATTCCTCTTAATTTTTATTCCTTTCACTTTACTCACCAACTATATATTATACAAGATCTTTACATCACCAAATTCATTCACTTTATAGTCACAAACGGTCAATAAAAACGGATCAAATCTACTCAAACAATCTAAATCATTGGAAAAAACATTCTTTAATTTTTCATTTTTCAGCTTTTGTCATTCGTTATATATATCTTTTTTTTTCTCCTCAAAAGGTTGTTTCATTCCTTCCAAAAGGTAGAGAAAGAGGATATTTTTTTGGTCTAGATTTTGTTAGATCTACGAGATTTGATGAATTTTTTTGCGATTTTAGCTTCAAATCAGTATTTTGCTCGAAGAAAGGACTAGATTGGTGAATTTTAGGGTGAAATTGGCACTGGAAGATGGCGGCCGGTGGTGGCGGTAGGGTTCTGATGGGTGTACATGGCTCAGCGATATGGGGTCCGGCGGTGCAGTGACAGTGCACGATGGCCACTAAGTGTAATGTTGAAAGTTTTTGGGTTCTTGATGAGTTCATATGAGAGAAAATGGTTTTGATTTGATTTTCAGATGAATTTATGGAAAGTTGGTGTTTTCGAAAGAGGGAGGAGCTAAATAAAGTGATTTAATTACCAAACCATTATATGGAAAGTTTTTGCATCCAAAACTATATTTTTGGTAAGAAATATAACCCGTCCCAACGAATGTAAAACTCAAACTTCGTCCAAGAAGCATCAAAGAAACGACAAGAAATTTAGAATCCTGAAAGCCAAATTTTAAGGTCAAAATTCAAAAGCCGTGAAGCTTTTAGGAAACAAAACCAAGTGTAAATTAATGTATGCTTTCCAAAAATAATGAAAAATCAAAATCTAGTCAGATATTAACTTATTCAACTTATTTACTTTCAGAAAATTTCTTCCTTAATACCATGAATATACCATCCGAGTCTAAGTTGCTATAAAGGAGAAAAACATGTCACAAAAATGCTTTAAACAATTATTATCCTCCATAATCCTTCACAAATCCAGAAGGGACTCCTGAAATGAGATTATTAATTAAGTGATCATCCTATTAAGTTTTCTCCGATAACTCAAAATGCAAATTAGGAACTTTTATTTCGAAATTTATGTTTGGATGAAATTGAAAAATTAACACAATATCATAATTCTTTAGACATAATATAGATCAAATGAGTGATTACATAGTATAAGTTACTATAGTATAATATAATGTATGTTCACAAAATCCAAATGCTTATCATCTTTCACACTTAAAATACATTAGCAAATCACACTAAATGAAAAGAAAATTAAAATGCATAATACATGACATTAAATCTCATGATGTTTTAGTTTGTATGTATGAAATAAAAAAAAATCTTAAACAAGTTAATATTTAGATGTACCATTTATATTTATTAATTTCTAAAAATTATTTGCTAATATATTTATATTATAGGTACTAGTGGTTGGCCCTTGTGGCATTGTCTACAATTATATGTACATTTATAATTTTATTGACATATTTTAAGCCTCGTTTAATTAATAGGACATTTTGAGTTCTTTTAATTGCTACATCGACACAAAAATATACTTTAAAGTAAAAGAGTTACTTATAATACCACAATACCTTTGTAGAGATTTTTTTTTTCATTGGAACTTTTTTTTTCTTTTAAAATTTACTCACTTTTGTCTCAATTTGATGAAATACAATGTTTATTGTGATAAGGGTACATAGTTTAAAAAAAATGAGGGAGAAGGATAATGAATATATATATATATATATAAAAGGTGAGGCATTATATATAGATGAGTGGTTAGGATTTGATCAGAAATCCTGATTAAACTTAGTTTCTACACCACCCTGATTCTGTCAGAATTAGGAGAAATCTTGCAATTAATGAATAAGGGCAAAATTAATAATTAAATTAATTAATAATAATTATTTTTGGGAATAATTATTATTAATTTCTCCTAGTATGCCGCCCCTACCTATGGGATGTGGTGTAACAGGCCTCAAGGGTGCAGCTTCCTTAGATACAACAGTTTGATACCTCAGGCAGAGGGTAAGGAAGGGAGTTGTATGCTACCTGACCATGCAGGTGGGAGAAATATCATGGAATAAAATAATCTAAGTCTTTCCCATACCCAGGGAAGGCCGCCCTAGTCATAGGATGCAGTCTCCCCACTCATTGCACCGAGGAGGTAGGGAGCAAGAGTTTGTCAGCAAGTGAAACATTCACTGAACTAAGGGAGGCGTGAGATATTATCACTCACCCCCCTCATACACGATATAGTGGTCAAGGTTGCCCAGCTAGTAGTACTCCCCCGGGAGGCAAATTTACATTTTGTTCATTTAAGGACAAAAAGGTAATATCAAAGGAATCGAACTAGCTAGGGGGTGAAGACTTGATAGGGGGTTTTACCATGATGTTCCTTGATACATGTAGGTCATCCTGGTGAAATTTCATCTCAAACAGACTTAAGATGAAAAACTTATGCTTGTTTTTCAGTTAAGGATAGTTTGGGGTGACAAACCAACTTCTCTATGCTAGAGAGGTCAGTTTTACTTATAATTTTTCCCATAGCTTCATGGGGATAATCTAAGTCTACTGGTGGAAAATCAGCTTCATTGGACTTAGAATAAAAAACTTATGCTAGTTTTTCATTTAAGGACAAATCAGAGAGAGAAACCTAGTTCACCATCAAGGGGAGCTCGGTTTTACTTAGAATTTTTTTCATAGCCTTATGGAGAGAATCTAAGTCCCTTGGCAAAGTTTCAGCTCATTTAGACTTAAGGTGAAAAACTTATGCTAGTTTTTCATTGAAGGACAGTTTGAGGTGTGAAGTCTAGTTTGATATGAAGGGAGGCTCGAATCAAGCCAAGATTTTTACCATGGTCTATGGCTGATATACGAACCCTACTGGTAAAGTTTGGGCTCAATCCCAGCTCGTTTGCAACTTTTATACTTTTTTCAGTTAATGACAAAGTGGCTTTATCACCCTGGTTTAGCCATGGTTCTTAATTAAAGGATATTTTTATGATTTGAAGAGCTAGATATGGCTAAGTATGAGTGGTTCCTTGGCTAGGATGTTAAGTTCCAAGACCCAGGGTCACCTCTCAGCCAATCAAGTGATTTCAGCTCATTGGAGGCAACAGAGAGTACTACACCTGATACAGCGAATGTTATCCAGCATCTCATGCTACCTAGACCTCATGCTACCTGGTACCATGAGGGGGAAGTCGCCTATCACTATGAGGGACACCTCACTCATCCTTCCTCTGCTCTCCTCACCCTCCTATCATCTGCTGCAGCAACCAGAAGGAGAAGGAAGCTTCACTGCAACTTCCTGGAAGTTTCCTCCGACCAATCAGAAGAGTTCGACTACCTCAGTAAGTAAAGCCCACCAGATTTTCAGGCCCTTGCCGCCCCCTATATAAAGGAACAAGTTCCAGAGCTTCAAGGCAGTTCTCATAACTCACAAACATCACTCATCTCAAAAACCAAGCTCCGTGCTTATTTTCTCTAGCTCCGCGTCTTTTTACTCTTATTCATCACGAGTTCTTACTCGTTCTTCATATTTTCTTTGTTCAATCTTGTCTACGGACATAAAAACATCAATCTCTTGTTTATTTTAGAAAAGACAGCAATCAAATTGCTCTTTTCCCCCTGTTCTTGTTTTAAATTCAATCTCAATCAATCTCCGCTCTTGAAGTGCTCTCTTTTAGGAAGTTAATCTAGTGGATTTAATGATTTAAATGCTCCGGTCTGACTTTGATCCAGTCCCCGCAAATCGCTCTGATCTTTTAATCTGCTGCGTTTTGCACAAGACCTCGTTGTTTATGCTTTCTTTGTCAATTTCTTGACTGGCACACCCCTATATATATATGTTGTCATTAAGTAGTTTTCGTAGAAACTCTCCAAAGAGATTTTTGGCGCAACAAAGGTACCTTTTGTGAGATTTTTGTTCAAATTTAAATCTTTTAATTGAAAGTCGATACTTTTCATAAATTACTCAGATTGAGTTTAAACCTTTTAATTAAAATAAATCGAGTGTAAACCTTTGTGAATTAAATTTAACAAACCAAATCTATTTTGGATGAAAAATATGTCAAAAATTCTTTAATTCAATCTTGCTATACTAAGTGTACATTATTTCAAGGACTGAAGGGAAAAAGATTTCATCCCACAATGGGAAGGCGGATATACTTTAAACCAAGGGCTGCTTCTTTTGGGCAATTGACTCATGGGCCAATTGGTCTGTAACTTAATTGTCTTTGGACAATGTTGATTGATTACCAACATAGGGTTGGATCAAGTGATAAGCAGTTTATTCCAGCTTAAGCAGGTCTTAGGTTCGAGACCTTGCGGACGCAGCTGCCCCTGTTGGTAGAATCACCCACCAAACCCAGGTGCGTGATCCGTGTCGAATCCGAATTGTTGGTAGAATCACCCACCAAACCCAGGTGCGTGATCCGTGTCGAATCCGAATTAGTCAGAGCACCGGATGGGAAAAAAAAAACAATGTTGGTTGATTATCTCTTCTCAAACTCATATGATCATAAATATATTGCAAGAAGCAAGGATTTTTTTTTTTTGGGTAATAAGAAAAAGGAGCAAGAATTTAAATATATCTAATTTTGTATTTCATTTTATGCCTTGTCCAAAGTGAACCATCCAATAAGCAAACATGATCAAATATTAGAACCCGATTAGTATGATGATATAATAATAGTAGTAAATTATTTATGTTGCCAGTCCAGTCTGCCTAATGTGAACTCCAAGCTTGGGTTTTTGCAATTTAACAAGGGAGTAGTTAAATCACAACATTCCTGCAACAGTTTCAAATATTTTTCTTACTATATATATAGTAATCAAAACATATAATCATATATATGAAACTATATAAGAACATATAGGTTTTTATAATTAAGTTAGGGTAATTACCTTAGTTTTGTTCGATTGAAAGTATGGCGGTTGGATATTCCCATGTGTATCGTTTGTGTTAGCATCCGACCATGCTTCTCTGCTACAAAATCAATGTAGTCCAAATGATTCAGAAGACCATATATAAACTAATTAAGTAATTGATGTTATATATGTTTTATATATGGATGAAATAAAATCTTCTACTTCGAACATTAAAAATGAAAAAAGCATATACCAATTTAGATCCTAAAGGAAAATTACAATAAGATCAAATGCAATATGCTTTTTCCAGCTCTTTGTTTCAAAGGAATTATTCAGATAAATTCTATGGTTGTTCGGAGAAGCAATATAATATATATCCAAAAGGGAAAAGGTGCCCAAAGTAACCTGTTGCATATATTGTGAGACAAAAAAATTTCCATTATGCCACTTAACTTTTTCACTAATATATTGTTGCAATTATGCGTGCTTTCTAATTGAGGTTTGGTCTTCTTTCACTCCAAATTCCTTGTTACTGATAATATAGCTGCCACTTCCATTAGTTATAATTATAAACTTCCATTTACGTGCATGCATGCCTAATGCCATAATGTTCCTTTAGTGCTCACTATATTTGCATGCATGTATATATGCTTCAAAATTTTTAGGAACAGACAAGAGCCATCGGTCTCAAGCCTTGATGAGTTTATAAGACTCTTAAAACAGTCCATATACATGTCGGACATCACTTTAAACCCAAAGTACCTTTCTTTTCTAACAAAACCTTGTATTATATATATATTCTTCACACATAAATCCTTTTTTTTTGGTCAAAACACATAAATATTCCTTGATAAATGCTAATATCTTTACATCACCAAATTAATTCACTTTAGTCACCAGCCGTCAACAAAAACGGATCAAATCTACTCAAGTCTCAAGCAATCTAAATGATCATTGGGAAGAAAAACTTTAATTTTCATTTTTCAGCTTTTGTCATTGTATATCTTTGTTTTTGTCCTCAAAAAATGTTGTTTTCACTCTTCCAAAAGTTGAGAGGACCATAGAGACGTTTTGTAGTCTCCAAGTGATCTCCAAGAGACAAAATATTGGTAAATTCCCTTTAGGAATTGCTAAAGAAATGAGATCTCGTGGACCCTTCTTTTAAAGGCTCCACCATTTAAGAAAAGAAAAGAAGCGAAACACAGAAAATGATAAAGCAAAAGCTGCCACAAAGAAATCCCTTTTCTATATATTCTTCAAATATTGTGGACGTTGGGTTTGCTTGCATATATTGTACCATGCAAAAGGAAAAGCAGCAATTCAGATGTATATAGGATAGTACTGCATCAGGTGTTTTACTAATTGCTTGCTACCATCATATATCGAAATGCATTCATGGCAGGTCATTATCATTGTCATGCTCATTTTCATACATACATACATAGACACACACATACACATACATGCATGCATATACATACATGATACATACACATCGTATGAGTATAGAGAGATTAAGAGCCCGGTATATGTATGTACCTAGAAGAATTGCTCCAAAGATCAGTAGAAGACGGAAAGTGATCAGATTCTAATTGTAGCAATGCACCATCAGCTGAAATTCCTGTTTTATCTGCTACACCACAGTCGCTGCTGCTACTAACAACTGTGGATATATCTTCTTCCCCCGATCCATCTGATTGACCTTCAAACATATTTATATTGGAGAATTAATTAGAATGTTAGTCATATCTAGCTTATAAATACAATTAGAGCGAACCATATGCTGGATATTTGAAAACATATATGTATGTGTAAGTATATTTATATGATGTATCTTGGTAATGTGATAGTATACATATACTATGCTTTTTCATTTTTCCCCCAAACGTTAATTAGCACAGTCCCCAAACCATGACTACGTCATATATATGGGAAAAGACTAAGAACAATTAGTCCGGGTCATGCTTTCAAAGATGACCTCCCCACCAAATAAAATGCAAATAAACTTATCAAAACCTTAACTCAAGACTAATTAATTAAGGGTATGGGAAAATATATTTTTCATCTTCATTTTCTTAATCAAAGAAGTCAAGTCACTCTTAAATCCCAAAAATCCGCGGATGAAAGTTTAGTGAATCCATATATATATATATATATATATATATATATATATATCCTAAAAGGGGTTGCGGCTTGCCCTCCTTACCATAGAGATGGAATAACTTACTTGCTCCTGAACTTTTTATAAAAAAATAAATCAAGTATCCCAAAGTTTAGCTAAGGAAAATGATATATACAATTTGTAGAAATTGAATGAGAATAGACCGAAAAATTGAATACAAAAGTTATAGTTTGCAATTTTCATTCCATATCTATTTTCATTTTCCAAAGGTGTGTATTCATCTTTCATTGACATTGACTAAACATATTTTTTACAACTATACTTCTTCAACATTATTAATTCTAAGAATCCAAAAACAAACCTAAAGATTCTTGTCAATTTAACTCCCTCCCATTAATTTTCAAGAAGGAAAACATGTAATTAACAAAAACATGGTCGTTTCGTTTGTGTTAGCGTTAAATTATTTACATTGTAAGAAAGGCTTGAGTACCCTTTGCAAGGTATGGCTAATTACTCTTTAGTGGTTAAATCCTTATATTTACTATAGCTAGCACTTTTTACATATTATATGTACATGTTTTGAAATTTATGTACATGGAGCCAAATGGAAAAAGAGATAAGGCTGCTAAAAGGAAAGTTGAGAGAGTAAGGCATTTGAAATAGGAATTACCCGAAGAGGGTGCAGGCTTGTCAGTTGTCTTAACAGTGCGATACATCTGCAAAGCAAAGTCATACACATAGCGCAATAAAAAATGAAAATCAAAACAAAATCAAACCAATAAAGATATGATATATTAATCATATTATTATTATTATACTAAATAAAATAAAATATATGGAAAAGTTAGCTTCTCGGATTCATCATTAATTAATCACGAGGTTGATGTTTGATAAGATAGTATTATTGAGAAATGATGACTACTTTTGTCTGCTTTCATCATTTCTCTCTCTCTCTCACTTGAAGCCAGAAGCTGTTGTCTATCTGGTTTCAGAAAAGTTGCAGACTCTTCTGAATCTTCTTTACTGTATTTTATTTATTTAAACACTTCCATTGAAAACCATTGTACTCTTCTTCCTAGCTAGGGTTAGGCCAAAACTGAGCCTATTTTGCTCCCGTGTGACCCAGACTTTGAGACTTAAGAGTAAAAAAACAGTAACAAAACCTTGAAAATTAGAGCCAATGTTTATATACCTGTAAATGGCTTTTAACATGTGCTAATGTGAGATCCTTGACATCCATCAGCTCTAAAACTGACTTTGGAGTTGCTCCTGCTCAAGAAGAAAAATATATAATTTATCAGATTTCTAAACTATATTAACATAAGAAATTGTTTTAAGAGTATGGGAAAATTTTTACTTTCATGACCCCCAAGTAACTCAACAGCATGAACAAATCTAGCATGAAGAGAGCTAGTCCATCGCATCCTTGGAGCTCTCATACTTCTTTTAGTTGGAAACTTAGGCAAAAATCTTGATCCATGAGAAGATCCAACTCCATAGTGAGGGTGCAACTGTTGGGATTTGAAGCCATCCATGGAAATCCCATTACGATAGTAACTTGGAGAAGAATACTGATTAGGCCCTGAGCTTAAAATGGAAGAAATGGGATCTAAGCCTCCTCTAAAATATGGTGAAGAAGAGAGAGAAGGAGAAGAAGAGGGATGATTATGATAAGGTATTTGGTAAAACCCCATTTTGGGATCCCTTGATAATTCCCTTTGTGAAAGATTTTCTATAGTTGCAAAAGGAAATGAACGGCTTTGATGATATATTGGAATCCCTTTGATTGGCCTGACTCCATTATCAAGTAGGGAAGAAGACTCAAAAGCTGATGAATGATTTCTTCTGCTAAACTGCAGCTCCTGATCCATGGCGACATTTGTTGGATTATGTGCAAGAGACAGCTCGGTGTAAGCTTGTTGCAAGTCATTTCTCATGGATTTGCCGCCGACTTCATGTCGGCTCAACAGATTGAAGCTTTTGTCCATGACTTCACTGTTTTTGTTGCTGCTTATTGAAGAAGTGGAAGCATTGGGTGGACTAATATGTAAGGAAAGATCAGGAATTTGGTTGGAATTAGAGGGTTCAACAAAAACCCCTTCCAAGGGCATGTTTCAAAGCTAGGTTTATGTTTGAGGGTTTGATGTTTTGTAAGAAAAAGATGAAAAAAAAAAAATTAAAGCTATGAAATCAGCTTGGATTGTGTTGGCTAAAGGGAAAGAAGGAGAGATAAGAGGAAAAAAAGGAAAGAAAAGACTTATCAATCAGTTAATTTATCTTGTTTCAACGAACAAACATGCTCTTAAAAAAGGTAGAGAGAAATAGTTGGAAGGATTTATATATAGATAGAAAGCAAAAGAAATAGGAAAAGAGGGGAATGGAAGAAAGGAAAGGGGAAGAAAAAAGAAGAAGGATTTGGGAATGATGTTCCTCGAAAGTATATATTGGAAAATGACACTAGAGCAAGAATACCACAAGATTTCTTTCTCTAGTCAAAACCAAGCTTTAAACACCAAATATTTTATAAGAAAAAATATGAATATATCAAAAACCAAGAAGAGCTTTGATTTTGGTTCCCCGGAGAGGACGGGATAAAATATGTCAGAAAGAGAGAGAGTTTGGGCAGTCTGATTCCTTTTCTCCCACCCTCTTCGCTCTCCCAATTTCTTTATCTCTCTTTTGTTTTTTTTTTTGGTACATGATTTTTTTTATCCCAAGACAGGGAATTTAATGCGGTTTCATTGCTATTGTTCAAAATCAAAATGGATGGTAGCTAGGTGGCTAGCTAGGTTAGACAAGTAGAGAAGAGGGTCATAAATATGGATTGGTATCATGGTTCATAGTCGCGGTGGCGATATCAGTCGTCAACGTGGTTATGTATCGTAACGCAGGTGTCGCTGATATGATTGTTTTGTTTTTTTCTCGGTACAATATCTCTCCGTATATAAAAAATTATTAGATAAAATTGTCTCATGTGACTGATAATTGAAATTACGCTACATCAAATCAACTCATAAATTTTAAGAACAAATTTAACTCAAGGATTTAGCCCTAACTTTCTTTGATAAACATAAAACAATTAACCGGTTAAGTCTTTTTAAGTCTTCAAATTAAGCACATCATTAAAAGAAGTTTTTGAAAATAAATTTTATGAGTCACCATTTTAATGATCAGTCTCATAATGTGTTGGAACGATCGCATATAATTATTTCTTTTCAGTATATTATAGTCATATCGTATAGCTATTAATTAGTAATCAAGTCGTGTAGATTCCATAAGGAGATTGTCTAACCCTCTTCCTCCATAACCATTAATTTATTTAAAATAATGTTATCATCACCATCAAAAGAGATGCCCAACATTTTCCCAACATCCAAGGTTGCTTAGGCTTTCTCCATCAAGATACGATTTCTGTTACGGAAATCACCATCTGAAAGAGAATCATTGACTGCTTCCCCTTTTTGTTGCTTTAATTTCTGTGACTTTTCCTTTTGTAACTTAAGCTTCTTATTTAACTTTTTACTACGTTTCTTATTTTTCTCTAGCAGCTTACTAAACCAATCTTCCTCAATGTCCTCTTCAATTTCCTCCAAATCTCTCTTCTTTCCACTACCCCTCATTCTTTGACCATGAGTCTGCTTATCATTGAGAATATTACCCTCATTTGATCCATCCTTGTCGCCATCAAATCCCACTAGCCCATCGACATCTTCGTGCTCTTTTAAATTTCCATCACACTGAGTATCAGAAGTAGCTTCAATATTTGGCAGGTTTTCAAAATGTTGCCTATTGTCAACTTCAGTATTAGAAGTAGCTTCATAGGGAAGCTCAGTATTATAATTCGAAACAGCATCCTGATTAGGAGAATCAACTTCAAGATGTTGCCTATCATCATTATGATGCTCAAAATTTGAATTCAAATCAGAAACCTGATAAAGTGAATCAGCTTCAAGATGTTGCAAATCATCATCAGAAAACTTAGTATTTGAATTCAAAACAGAAAATTGATTAGGTGAATCATCTTCAAGATTTTGCCTAACACCATCAGAAAACTCATTATTTGAATTCGAATTAGCAACTTGAGAAGGAGAGTCACCACTAGGACAAAAATTGGCAAATCCAATTCTGTAGTTACCATGGCAGTTATTGAAGGAAAAAGAACCTCCGATAATGGTGACAAAAACTTTGGTGGAAAGGCCATCAGAAAGAAGTTGATCATCAATACCATTAATCGTATCTGGAAATCTGACAATACCAACTGCACTTTTCTGCAATCTATCGATATCACTTTGTTCAGGATAATAGCTAAGAGAAATTGAATCTTTTGCAGCTTTACCTTCAACTCAATCTTGTTTGTGAGAATTGACCTGCAACGGTTTATCTCTACCAATCCCCTGGATGTCTTGTGAGTTTGAAATTTTCTGCAATTTAATAGGTTCTTGATTCTTATTCAAACCTTTAGCTTCAATATTCCCTCTTTCATGATGAACACTATTGTTGCTTTGGATATGTGAATCCGAGCCACTTCGACCTCTAGTCTTGAAACATCTTATTTTAAAACTACCAATCCATATGTGATTGGAATAATATAAAATTCTTTCCACATCAAAACAGTTCAGGAATCTCACAAAACCAAATTTCTGCTCTTTTGAGTTTCTTTAATTAGCAGGAATAAAAACATCAATAACCTCTCCATAACGATAAAAAATATCCCAAAAATGCCAAGCTTTCCAAGGATCAGGAAAATTAGTGAAGTAGAAAGAGACGCCAATAGAATCAAACTCACCCGGGGAATGTTGTTGTTGGGAACTAGATAAAGCACAAGGGTAGAAAATAGTTACTTGATAGCGATCATCAAAAGTGGCGGCTGTGTGAGAGGCAGAGACATAATGGTTTGAGGGGCAGCGGCATTTAATTCAATAATCAAAAAAAGGTTTGCGGGAGGCAGAGACAGAAAGGTTTAGAAATCATAATGATCCAAATGATATTTTTTACCACCTCGCGGATAGTTGTTCATATGTTGTTTGCATTAACTAAAACAACTATACGTAACCGCATCATCTTAGACCTACCTTCCACTTAATCCTCCTTCTACTGCAACTTACTCTCCACAAAGAGGACAATCCAAGCTTCGAGAACAAACACCCCTGCTTTTGCGCAGCGTTTCCAACTTGGGGGCAAACTTGAATCAACTAAATAATAATCTTGATCTTGGTCAAGAACAACATTAGGATCATCTGATAACTCATCATCACTATAAGGAGAACAACCAATATATTCTCCACCGTTAAATGGTTTATGTTCTTATTATGGGACTCAAATTCACCACGAGAAGAGAAAGACTTAACAAGAGTCCAGTTATAAATAGGTGTCACCCTCAAGCAAGCAAAAAGGAAACTGAAATTTCATAGGCTCGTGACAAGTGATGATAACACTTGGTGGAATAATGAGATTAGGAATCCTAGCTATAGCCAAAACTTTGGATGAATATGAGTTGTCACCATTTAGTGGTCATGACTGACATGTAAGGACGATCACATATATATAATTATTTCTTTTGATTAAGAAAGTTAAGTCGAGATTCTATATACGAGTTTTATTAAAAAAAACTCACAAATTCATCAAAAACAATTTTTTTAGGAAAAAATATTATTATTCACCGTTGGTGGAGTCTAATTGGGTTAAACGATTGACATTTCCTTTGGGATATATTTTTAATACTAAATACAGAATTAATAATGTAGTGGGGAAGTGTCAATTTTTAACCCGTTTGTTGAGTTTAAAAACCTCAGTGGTGGTAGGGGACTAGGGGTGAGCATTCGGATAAATCGATTAATTTGGGTAAGAAATTCTCTTAATCGAATTAATTGATCACTATATAAATCTTAACTGACTTAACCGGGAAATCTTGCTGACCCGATTGATCGAATTATATTGGTTAATTCGAGGAATAACCGATTTAATTGATTTCTTTTTTTAAATATAAAATTGCTTTGGAATGCAAAGATAATACCCATTACCCCGTCAACAATCACAAAAAGGACAATGTGCACCATAAACTATTTTTTTGATCCAATGTCCCCTTGAACTTTTCGATTTGGTCCAATCCTCCCCTTGCCGTTAATTATTCCGTTAAAAGCAAACTGAAATTTTAACGTGACATTTCTTTACCCACATTGAAATGCCACATCAGCTTTTATGGGCCCATTAAAAGTTTTAAAAAAAGAGTCAAAATATTTTTTCCAAGAAAAGTAAAGGAAAGAAAGAGAAAATGGAAAGAAATATATTTTGACCTTTTTTTTAAAATTTTTAATAAGACCCATAAAAGCTGACGTGGCATTTCCATATGTACAAAGAATTGTCGCATTAGCATTTCCATATGCTTTTAATGGAATGATAATTAAGAGTAAGGGGGATTGGGTCAAATTGGAAAGTTCAGGGAGACATTCGGTCCAAAAAAAATTTTAGGAGACATATTGTCTTTCTTGCGATAGTTTAGGGGGTAAATGGGTATTAAGCCTTTGATAAAGCACTAAAAATGAATGAGAGGTCCTTGTATTGCAAAAAATGTTCAATTTCATCCATGTACTCAAAGAGCAATCAATTTTGTCCCCAAACTCATTAGATTGGGTCAATTTAGTCACATACTCACAAGAATGAGTCAAATGAGTTCAATCGATAACGACACAATTTGGGGCAATTGAGGACTCAATTGAGTACATGAAAGATATTGAACATTTTTGTGCACAGTACAAGGACCTCCAGATATTTTGACCTAATAATTAGAATATCGTAACACGCATGTTTGTCTTTAGTAACATTATTGCAATGTTTCATAAAAAAACATAAACATACAAGGTAATACATTAGAATCTTCCAAACTTTAAGTTTTAAAGTAATATATAAGGCTATACAAATTCGGATAACTCAGATAACTGCTGTCTGACTTAATCGACTTAACCAAATTAATATTATTAACCGACTAAACCAACCTGATCATTTATCCGAATTTGATCGTTTAATTAACTCGGTTTCACCGGAAAATTGATCACCCTTAAGTATTGATGGTGTATCAAATAATTATACTTAATTTAATTCTCTAATTCTTCGTAACTATTATTCTTCATAACTAAATCCTGGCTAGCCAATAATTTGATCTAAAACACACTTGTGGACAAGGACAAATGTGCGAAAAGTCCACTCAACAATTTATTCCTATCTTCTAAAAAGCCAAATTAAACCCACCTCTTAATTACTTTTCTCTCCCTACTTTCATTCCTCAAATTGCCAAAAAAAAAAATCATATTTTCTTATTTCACACTCATCCCTAGCTACTAACTATTCTTTCCCCTCTAGAGTTCTATATATATTTTCTTTGCTAGCTATAAGTTCCTTCATAAAATAGAATATATAGAGATATTTTAGGGAAACGGAGCATCAAGAGTGATTGTATTAGTGTTGATGAAATAGGACTAGAAATTACATGAATTAAGTGGCTATAAGGTACTGTATCTATATAATTAAAAATGATGAAAACCAGTCTTTCGTCTAAGGGGAGTGTATTATAATTTAATTGCTACTCCCTCTGTCCCATAATATAAGTCTATTTTAATCGTATCACAAAGTTTAAGAAAAATAGTTACAACTCTAACTTCTATAAACTTTTATCTTTTCTTTCCAATTTTGTCCCTCTCCTCTCTTCCCCCACTAAGTCTCTCTCCTCCTACTTACTCCCTCATAGTCAATAGATAAATTAAATTCCAACTAAATTTCTACTACCACTAATAAGGGTAATTTAGATAACTTAGGTAAAAGTTGCATTGGGTTTTAAAAAGAGACTTATATTTTGGGACAAATAAAGTTTCTAGAAGGGAACTTATAATATGGGACAGAGGGAGCACATATTACTAATCTCACATCCAATTGCTCTTCATGATCTCAACGAAACTAATCTTAATTACAAGTTACAACTATATATACCAAAGTAACCCTAAGTGGGATTTTCAATTGGTTTATTAGCAAGGCCCATTCTAGTTTTGAAATAGTGAAAATACGGTACTTATAGAAAGAAGAAATAGTGAGAATAGTATTCATGTTTGGTAGTCATTATTATAATATTTAGAGGTAACGTAGGTAGACCCATTGACCTTATGATAAGAAAGAGACTAGACACAAAATTGGGTTTTGTTTGCACTCATGTGTGTTTTTCTTCGTAAACCCTAAATCTACGTACTCTCACTTTTTAATTTTTCTTTCTAAATTCTAATTCCTTTTCATCCTCCCAAATATTCCCTTCTAATCTTGTCCGGCATTCATGGGTTTTATTATGTCTTTCTTCACATGAAACTCTGAAAAAAACTATACTATATTCATTGACTAACACACACCATTTACGTAGTAATTAGTCCATTTGCTAAACCCTAGGTTAAATCAAAACATATACTAGTACTATATATATACTCCATATATTATATAGTAATAATACTAAACTAATTTGTTTATATGAGAAACTTGCAAACCTTTAACCATAAATGCACAATGGAGATAATTACAAATTTGTTCTTGGGGAGCCAAACTATCATGCCCAAAAGTTTTAATGCTAGGGAAGATTTCGAATTCAAAGGCGGTGTATTTCTAGATAGTGCATTAAATGTATGCTGTATGTCGAAATAATAAAAAGATGCATAACACCCGAACATTTGATTTAAGTGGTAGGTGTATTGGTATAAATTATACTAGTTTGTTTATATAGCTTGTATGTTGATTTCTGATCATTGGAAATTAGGATGACGTATAAAGAGTTATCTCTAATTGTATCATCTATATATCTATACTATATATATAAAAGTACGAATAAGGGGAAATTTTATGTTTTCCGATTGTACCCTTATTTTTAAAATATATTTCCAATTGTACCCCCTTTTTAAAAACATATTTCTAAATTTCCATTACTAAATAATATTTAATTATTCCATTATTTTTAATTATAAATTATTCCATTATTAATTATATTAGATTATATAATACGTATAATTTTATTATTTAAAAATTAATTAAAAAAATCAATTTAGACCGAATTATAAGTTTGTCAAATTGATTTTAGTTGATGAACATGTAAATTTCCTTTACTATTAGTTTTTGAATTTAATATTTTACTTTTAATTTCAATTTTTAAATGTCAATAAAAAATTAAACTAACACTAACACGTACAATACTATATATAAAAGCACGAATAAGGGGAAACTTTATGTTTTCCGATTGTACCCTTATTTTTAAAATATATTTCCAATTGTACCCCCTTTTTAAGAACATATTTCTAAATTTCCATTACTAAATAATATTTTAATTATTCCATTATTTTTTAATTATAAATTATTCCATTATTAATTATATTAGATTATATAATATGTATAATTTTATTATTTAAAAATTAATTAAAAAAATCAATTTAGACCGAATTATAAGTTTGTCAAATTGATTTTAGTTGATGAACATGTAAATTTCCTTTACTATTAGTTTTTGAATTTAATATTTTACTTTTAATTTCAATTTTTAAATGTCAATAAAAAGATTAAACTAACACTAACACGTACAATACTATTGTTGGTGAAGCTCCATCTCTTCGTTATATAATGTTTTGCCACATTCACTTTGTTCAATTGGAAATTGTTGAGTTAGAAGAGTTAGTGATATTATGATTTTGATTTTCTTGTCTCTATGTGATTATCAAAATTTCATAAGATGGTTATTATAATTTCATGAGGAGGTTATCAAAATTCCATAGCGTGGTTACCAAAATTTCATATGGAACTTATCAAAATTTCATAGTGTGGTTACCAAAATTTCATAGGATCAAGTTATTAAAATTTCTTAGGTTGGTTATTGAAATTTCATAGGGTGGTAATTAATTTTCACAATTTTATAGAAAGGTTATCAAATAGATTATCAAAATGTCATAACGAGGTTATAAGAATTTCATAGTGTGGTTAACAAAATTTCATTAGGAGGTTACTAATATTTCATGGGGAGGTTATCAAAATTTTATAGCGTGGTTATCAAAATTTCATATGAAGGTTATAAAAGTTTCAATTTCATAAGGAGTACCAAAATTTGATAGAAGGTTATAAAATCTCATAGAGTGATTATCGAAATTCCATAGAGATCAGATTATCAAAATTTCATAATGTTGTTATCAAAATTCCAAAGCGATGTTATCAAAATTATATAATGTGATTATCAGAATTTCATAAAGGGATCAACAAAATTTTATAAAGTGGTTATCAAAATTTCAGAAAGAGGTTATCAAATTTTCAGAATGTGATTACAAAAATTTCATAGTGGTATTTCTGGGAAGGTTATCAAAATTTCATAGTATGGTTACCAAATTAGGAAGGTTATTAAACTTTTATTATGAAAGATATCAAAATTTCAGGGAAGATATCAAAATTTTATAGTTTAGTTTTCAAAATTTTATAAGAAGGTTATCAAAATTTCATAGTATGCAAATCAAAATTTCATAGGGAGATTAACAAAATTTCATAATGAGGTTATCAAAAAATCCTAGGGAGGTTATCAAAATTTGTAGTTATCAAGATTTCATAAGAAAGTTATCAAAATTTTATAAGGAGATTTATCAAAATTTTATAGGAAGATTTATTAAAATTTCATAGCAAGGTTATCAAAATTTCATAGTGTGATTATCAAAATTTCAGAGTATGATTACTAACAATTCATATGGAGGTTTTTAAATTTTCATAACGTGGTTATCAATATATCATATGGAGGTTATCAACATCTCATAGTGTTAGTTATCAAAATTTCATACTGAGGTCGTCAAAATTCCTTAGGGAGGTTAACAAAATTTCATAAGAAGCTTAAAAAAAATTATAAAAAGGTTCTCAAAATTCCATAGTATCATTATTAAAATTTCATAGAAAGGTTATCAAAATTTCGTAATGGGATTATAAAAAATAGTGTAATTATCATAATTTAATAGAGGGGTTCATAATTTCATATGAATATTTCATTTAAACACGTTGGGCCACGTGCAACGCACGTGAAAGTTAAAACTAGTTATATATAAAAGTACCAATAAGGGGAAACTTTATGTTTTCCGATTGTACCTTTATTTTTAAAATATATTTCCAATTGTACCCCTTTTTTTAAAACATATTTCTAAATTGCCATTACTAAATAATATTTTAATTATTCCATTATTTTTTAATCATAAATTAAATTATAAGAAAATCTCCCTTCTTCTTCATCAATAGACTAAATTTGATTATTTAAATTTCATCAATTCTTTATCGAATTGGAAAGCATACAACAATGAAGAAAATCTCATAATATACCATACCTATATGGGGTTTTCTGATTTTTTTTATAATATTTGGAATTTTATGATTCTTATTGACTTGATTTGATAATTTTGAATTTAATTTGATTGTTGCATGAAAAGCTATCGTTTATTTACTTACAAGAGATTTCATATTTTTTTCTTTTTCTCTTCTACGATCAAGGAGATTTCTTCATGTTTGAAATTGTAAAGCAAAATTAATGTGTAAAATTTTTCTTTTCAATTTTTACATCCAACTTGCAGTAGAACTCTCTTCTTTTGTGGGTATATTTGTATTTTCGTCATTAATTTTTATATTATTAGATTATATATAATACGTATATTAATTAAATTATAAGAAAGTCAATTTGACTTTTTGTTTCCAAGTCCTATTTAATTTTGCCTTTTGTCTTTATTTCCAACGGTTGTATTTAATTTTACTTTTTGTCTTTGTCTCCAACGTCCTACTTGGGCTTAGATAATCTGAAGCAAATATGCAATGAGTCTTTGCTTTGAATGGTCCAATTTCACATTCCTATAGGGTCTTTTTTTTATCCGTTTTGGTGGACAATTAGTTTGAATATTCAGATCCTATATCTTAATAGGCCATGACTTTATAACTATCTATACTCCATATAAAAGTACGAATAAGGGGAAACTTTACATTTTCTTATTGTACCATATTTTTTCAAATATATTTCTAAATTGCCATTATTAAATAATAATTTAATTATTTTACTATTAAAATAATATAAATTTATATTATCCTCATTAATTAGGATCCAACGTGGCCAATAGGGATGCCCCACATCATATATAGCATATGAATTTTCGTCCAAAACATTCTCCAATTCAGTTTAGGAGAAGATCAATTCTGTCCAGAAATTACAAGGGCAAAATCGTCCACCGAAACGGCAGAATTAGGTCTCGAGATAACATAAAAGTTGTAGATCTCGGAATCCTCTTTCCAACGGTACCTCATTCTGGGGAGGTTATCAAAATTTCATAGTATGGTTACCAAATTAAAAAGGTTATTAAACTTTTATTATGGAGTAATCAAAATTTCAGGGAGCATATCAAAATTTCAGGGAGGATATTAAAATTTAATAGTTTAGTTTTCAAAATTTCATAAGAGGGTTATCAAAATTTCATAGGGAGATTAACAAAATTTCCATAATGAGGTTATCAAAAAATCATAGGGAGGTTATTAAAATTTGTAGTTATCAAGATTTCATAGGAAAGTTATCAAAATTTTATAAGGAGGTTTATCAAAATTTTATAGGAAGATTTATCAAAATTTCATAGCGAGGTTATCACAAATTCATAGTGTGATTATCAAAATTTCAGAGTGCGATTACTAACAATTCATATGGAGGTTTTTAAATTTTCATAACATGGTTATCAATATATCATATGAAGGAATTATCAACATCTCATAGTGTTGGTTATCAAAATTTAATTGGGAAGTTATCAAAATTTCATATTGAGGTCTTCAAAATTCCTTAGAGAGGTTAACAAAATTTCATAAGAAGGTTAAAAAAAATTTATAAAAAGGTTATCGAAATTCCATAGTATCATTATTAAAATTTCATAGGAAGGTTATCGAAATTTCATAATGAGATCATAATAGTGTAAGTATCATAATTTAATAGAGGGGTTATCATAATTTCATATGAATATTTCATTTAAACACGTTGGACCGCGTGCAACGCACATGAAAGCAAAAACTAGTATATCTAAAAAGTATATATATATACACATAATGTGTGTATTGGCATAATGCCTAAATTGCTCCCTAAACTTTTTACAAATTAAAAGGACAACTTTCCCACTAAATTTTTATCCCTCTTACCCCTAACGTTTTAAAAGCCGGGCAAATACTCCCTGCAGTTACCGTTATGTCCTTTGCAGAACTGGACCCCACTATCAGGCGGTAAAAAAGAAAAAAAGAAAATTAAATCAAAGAAAACTAAAAAAAATCAAACCAACGTGTTATAAAGATAAGGACTAAACCAGTTTTAAGGTTATGCCAAAAAAAAAGCCAGTTTTAAGGTTCTATCTTCTTTTAATTCCGTCCAAAATTATAGCATTTTTAGCAGAGTTTTTTTTTAGGGGGGGGGGGGGTATCTCCCTTTCTAAGCCACATTTTGGTCCCCCTTCAATTGTTCCTATGAGCAGCAAAATTAAAAGTACTCAGAAATTGAAGAAAGAGACGATGGAAAGGTTTACTGTGATTATAATTGTTGCGCCAAAAATCTCTTACTAGAGTTTTTGCGAAAAATTCTTAATGACAGCATGGGGCGTGCTAGTCAATTTGCTGAAATTGACAAAGAGATTGTAAAAACTAGATCTGGTGTGCGGAGCAGATTAAAAGATCAGAGCGATTTGTGGGAATTGGATCAAAGTCACACCGGAGCATTTAAATCATTGGATCCACAAGAACAAGACTTCCTAAATAAGCGCTTCAAGAGTTGTTGTTGATTGAAAATGAAATTGAAAGAAAAGAGCAACTTGATTGTTGTCTTTTGAAAGAGAAACAAGTATTTGGTGTTTTAACGTCCGTAGACGAGATTGAAACAAGGAAAATGTAAAGAATGAGTAAGAACTCGTGATGAACAAGAGAAAAAGGCGCGGAACCTGAGAGAAAATAAGCACAGAGCTTGGTTTTTTGTACGGAGCAAGTTTGTGAGATGAGTGATATCTGCCTAGAGCTCTAGAACTGATTCCTTTATATAGGGGCGGCATGGGACTAAAATATGGTGGGCTTTACTTGTTGAGGAAGGCAAATTCCCTCTGACTGGTCAGATGGCATCTTTAGGAAGGTGCAGTGAAGCTTCCTTCTCCTTCTGATTGCTTCCAACAGGTGAGAGGAGAGTGGAGAGGAGGCCAGGACTTACCCTCTGGTATGGGAGACGAAAAATCTTCCCTCTGATTGGATGATGGAAAATTCTCCCTCTGACTGGTCACACAGCATGCCTTCTGCTGCTTCCGATGGATTAAAATCACCTGACTTGGCTAAGAAGTGGTCCTTTTTGACATGGGTCTTGAAACCTTAGCACCATGGCCACGAAATTCCTTTTTACTTAGCCATATTTAGCTCTTCAAATCATAGAAATATCTTTTAATTAAGAACCATGGCTAAACCGGGGTGATAAAGTCACTTGTCCTTAACTGTAGGGATGCAAGTGGGTAGTGGATAATAGGGTACCCGACACTACCCGACCCGATTAAGTAGGGTTAGGGTATTATATAATAGGATTAGGGTAGGGTACGGGTAGTGATTTTAGTACTCGTGACGGGTTTGGGTAGGGTTTGGGTAGTTACCTTAGGGTAACTACTACCCGAACCCGGTTACTAATTAATTATTTTAATATTAATTTTTTATTTATATATTATATTTTTACTTAAAAATTACTCCTAATTAACCTAATTAATATTTGCTTATAGTTAAAAATATAATTTTTAACTTTGTTCTACAATTATACAAGTTAATTTTAATTTATTCCTTTAATTTTAATTAATTTATTATTATTTAATTATAAAGAAGAAAAATATTCGGGTTTTTTATCGGGTTCGGTAGTTAACAGGTAGTTGATATTTTAAACGGGTAGGGTACGGGTAGTGATTTTAAAAAATAACCGGGTAGTTGTAGGGTACGGGTACCCTAAAAAATAATAGGGTTAGGGTACGGGTACCTCAAAATTTGTGGATACCCTACCCGGTTGCATCCCTACTTAACTGAAAAAAATGCAAAAGTTGCGGACGAGCTTGGATTAAGTCCAAACTTCACCAGTAGGGTTCATATGTCAGCCAAAGATCATGGTAAAAATCATGCCTGGGTTCGAGCCCTCCTTCATGGTGAACTAGGTTTCACACCCCAAGTTGTCCTTAACTGAAAAACGCGCATAAGTTTTTCATCCTAAATCTGATTGAGATGAAATTTTTCCAAGGGACTTAGATTATCTCCATAAGACTATGGAAAAAATTCTAAGTGAAACCGAGCTCTCCTTGATGGTAAACTTGGTTTCTCTCCCCAAATTGTCCTTAACTGAAAAACGTGCATAAGTTTTTCATCTTAAGTCTAATAAAGCTGAATTTCGACCAGTAGGCTTAGATTATCTCCATAAAACTATGGAAAAAATTCTAAGTAAAACCGAGCTTTTCTTGATGCTGAACTTGGTTTCTCACCCCAAACTGTCCTTAAATGAAAAACGTGCATAAGTTTTTCATCTTAAGTCCGTTTGAGATGAAACTTAGCCAAGATGATCTACATGAACCAAGGATCATCATGGTCTAACCCTCTATTGGAGCCGCACCCCGTAGCTAGATCAATTTACATGATTTCGCCTTTTTGTTCTTAAATGAACAAAATGCAAATTTGCTTCCCGTAAGGGAGCAACTAGCTGGGCGGCCTGACCACTATGTTAGAGTGATCTTGTATGAGGGATGTGAGAAATAAAATCCCAAGAAATTGTTAAGCATTAATAATTATTATTCTGAAAATAATTATTATTTATTACTTAATAATTAATTTCGGCCCTCAGTCATTAATTACAAGATTTTCCTAATTCTATCAGAACTAGGGTGGTGCAGAAACTAAGTTTCTTCAGGATTTCTAATTAAATCTTAACCACACATCTCAATATATCTTATGCAAAGACCAATTTACCCTCAATTGTAAATTGAGGTATAAACAATACCATAATGGCTCCAATGGCCAATACATGACATACAAAGGAAAATCCCGGGCAGAAGAATTTTTAAGCATTCTTAATACAAGGTAGGTTTGTATCTAATTGTTTGTATCATTTGTAGGCTGGTGGGTGTTCGTTTTTTCGGTGGGTTGGTTCTCCTAATTTTCTAAAAATAGTGAGCCCCACAAAATCGACAGAATTTCGACGTCAGCATTTGCAAAGGACTTAACAGTTCCGTCCATCACTTGTGCGCACGTGATCGACGACGGTAATGGCCAAGGTGTATTTGTCTTGTTTTTGTAGCATCATAGGGCAAGAGGGCAAAAGAAAAATTTAGAGGAGAAATTATCCTTTTTGTAAAAGTTTAGGGGACAATTTGGGCACTAAGCCAATGTTTATTGTATCCATCGTTGGTCAACTTTTGGTTACATATAATGTTTATTGTATCCCATTGACCATTGTTGGACTTTTGGTTGGATCAAAATGTTTTTGGTTGGATTAGAAATCATTCAATTGTTAAGGGAAAAAAAAAAAGAAATCATTCAATTGTTTTACCTTTTTTTTTCTAATTTTCTCAATTCTTTCTTTATTTTAATTTTTTATATAAATGTATTAGAATTGTTTTTAAGATATATATAAAAAAATAATTCTATTAAGAAATGAACATGTATTTTATTGTGTGACCAAAAAACTGAACAATAGTAATAATTTTCTAAATAATTATAAAGAAAAATTGTTGGTTTAGGAAAAAGAAAAAAAAATGATTCTTTTAAATGTACAAATCCAATATGAAGACCCAAATGGGAAAACCGAGAAGGCCCAATCATATGAGTTAGGTTGGGTTTCCTGACATCTTACAGAAACTTTGAATGCTTCTGGGATTTTCCAAACCCTAGTTGCAACCAAAAAATGGGCTTTAACAAACCCAGTAAATTATAACAGAACGAACAACAAAAGCATATGAAGTATGAACAAACATAATTAAGCCAAGAATTCTACATTATAATAAGTTGTGCAAAAACATTGTAATAGAAGTTACAATAAATAAATCAATAATGTTAATATAAGAGTTCTACTTTATAAAAGTTTCTGGCATCTACTGGCCATAAGAAGCAGTTAGTGCTGAATGAATAAACTAAAATTTCAATTCAGGAAAAAGAATCCAATGTTAAGTTTCTGTATGTCTTCATAATTATGGTTGCATTAACGAGGCCGAAGATTATATCTTCTTGTGTTGTTGGAAGATGTTGAAATCGAATTCTCCCCAACTTCTTCTCGAATTACATAGTCAGGGTCTTGTTCAAGTTTGTCCATATCTTCTGGTAATTCAGAATCAATCCAAGTAGACCAATCTACATCAGCATCATAATCACTGTCTGATTCCCATGACAATGCTGCTTTGTTGTTTCCTTGCATCATGTCGTTAACTTGCTCTATCAATTTTTGCAGCATCTGATGATTCAAAACTTCATAGTCCCTGCACGTTTTTTTTTTTTTAATTACAAAGTGATTAATTAATTCAATCATCCAATCTATAAATTTTGCCTTAAAAGTGAACAAATTTTAGACATTCATCATTGTTTTGCTTACCTGTATGTGCAAATGGCGTGTAGAAGCTGAATTGAAGCAAGAATCCCAAATAGTGACCTGACCAGATTTACCATCCATGGTTTTTGTTCAATCTCAATTGCTGTGAAGCGAAGAACGGCAACTTCAATCAAGAATGTAACACATAGTCCTGCAAATAGAAAGAAATTTTTAGACCAGTAAGTTTTTTGCAGAAAAAATTCACATCTAAAATGAATATAGGATGAAAAGGTAAGGCCAAAGTATATGTACCAATATATAGCCTTGGTCTGACAGTGTATGTTTGCTTTGTGCTAGTAAACATGTAGATGACAAAGATTGACAAAAAGTAGACAAAGAAAGCTTTGATTAATCTTGATTCAAGTAGCATGGCATTGTGTAAGGCAAACAGCTTGTCCAGAGCAATAAACATGCTTGCTTGTTTCGATTCAAAAGCCTCCTGCAAAATGAGAGAAAAAAAGGAAAAAATATCAGAATCATGTTATATATATATATGCAAGAACATTACTTAAGTATGTTAAGAATGCTAAACCTGAGCTGCTAATATGGAGTTGGAGTTTTCAACCAAGTGATCATGGACTTGTTGAAGCTGTTCTTGTCGTTTAAGAAGCTCTTCCTGTTGTTTGCGGCCATATTCAGCTAAATGCTGCAGAGTGTTCCTATATTTCAGAAACAAAGTTTAGAAAACAGAACATCAAAATTGAAATTCTTGTAAGATTCTTTTTCGTTTTGATTTACCTGCTCTCTTCTAGTGCTTCAGATTGAAATGTTGTCAGGAACCGAAGATTCTCAAGTGCTGATGACTGCCCTTCTAGAAGTTCTTGCTGCTTATCCAATGAAATCTCTGCTATATTTCCAATGTCATCAGCTTTTTTTTGCAAATTGTTCATGCTTGAAGACATTGCAGTTCCAACTTTGGTGATCTCATTTTCTATTACAATAGCTTCATTTCTCAAGTTATTTACTTCAAGCCCCAAATTCTTGTAAGCACCATCAAGCATTTCTATTCCATCCTTGAGTTGATCATTCATCATTGCTTGACCTTTCTGCAACTCTACTTGTGAAGCTGCAATATCCTTAGCTTGCTTGTAAACAACCCGCGAGTGCTCAACTAAACTCCCCATTTGACCTTCTAGGCTTTGAGTTGTTTGATCAACATTATAAATCCGAGTATCGATCACATTCAATGAATCATGAATCTGGTCTGAATTCTGCAACAGAACACTTGTTCTGTCTTCTATAGAATCAAGTTTGTCTTCTACATATTGGGCTGAATTTCTCAGTTCATTAACCAATCTCTCTGTGTCATGCTTAAATGCCTGGTTCCTGAAAAACCCCAAAACCCAAAATTCAAGTCAGCACAAAACAAAACAAAAAGTACTTTAATAATTCAAAATTGGGTGTTATGGGGAAGAAAAAAGAAAACTTAACTGTAATTGATAGCAGATGGAATTGGTCTCAAGCAAGAACTCAAGATAAACCTGATGTTCCAAGTCATTCAATTTCTTCAAGCAATTAACCATGGCGGAATTGGAGTCACAATAAGGAAAAGGGGGCCTTCCAGAGTCCTTTTGAAAGCAGTCACTTAAATGCCAGGCAAATCTGGAACGTTTTTCATCTGTTGCAATAATCTCTTTGCACCCAGCAAAGAGATAACCATAAGCATTTTTCCAGCAAGAATTTGAGCCAACCAACTTGTTTTTAGCATTTTGAAGCGACTGAATTCCTTTCTCATCGTTTAACCCATCCAACGAGAATTCAGCCATGGAGGTAATTTGGGGAAGTTCTTTTGGAGTTTCTGCAGAGGAAAAAGAAGAAAAAGAGAACCAACCCCATGACTGACATTTTGGTAAAACTAACAACAATAACAACAAAGTCATAAATTTTCCATGATAAATCTTTGAAGTCTTCATTGTCTCCACCAAAGTGCTCAAAAACTGCACAAATTCAAACACAGAAAAACTCCCAATATTCAATTCAACTCCTCAAATCAAAAACCCAAACTTTAATTCAATTCACCTCCTCAATTCTAAAACCAAACTTTGGGTTAATTCTTAATCAAAATAAAGTCGTAAGGTAAAGAAAGAAGAAGAGCAAAATTTTTGTAAACGAAACTGAGTCTGAAAAATAGTAAAGCCTTCGTGTGGGTGTGTGTATATATAGGCCGTGACTAACCATTCTTGGCGTCCAAGAAAACTCAGCCGTAAATTTAATTTAAATTATTAAAAATATAAATAAACAGAATAAATAGACAAAGAGGAGATGAAGAGGACAACTTTGTCAACCGGCTAAACTTTTGCAGATAATCCTAATTTACTTGTAAATTACAAAACACGCAGAAGAAAAAAAAAATCTCAATTTTTCATGAAAATGACAGATAGAAACTTACCGAAGAAGATGAATTAGGAAAATATTTATATTTATTTATTTAACAACATAATAATCAATCTTAGAAAAGCTTTTTAGAGGGTAATGAAACTGGAAATCAAACGCGTAAGAAAGAAGACAACAACCTTTGGCGGTTTGGTCTCGAAAAGGAAAAGAAATAGTAACAAAAAGAGAAGATTTATACAAAAATGGCGTGAAAAGAAACCGATTGAATACGAAACGATGCGTTTCTCCGCCAAAAGGGCGCGTAAGTTTATTTGCCTTTTATTTTAATTGTTTTTAATGATTTTCTTAATTAAGAAAGAAAATTCTCCTTTGGGATTTAGGAAAATCTATACTATATATAAAAGTACAAATAAGGGGAAACTTTATATTTTTCGATTGTACTCTTATTTTTAAAATATGTTTTCAATTGTACCATTTTCTTTAAAACATATTTCTAAATTGTCATTACTAAATAATATTTTTATTATTCCATTACATTTTGGGGGTTGCTAAATACCGCCCTAATTTTACTAAATACCGCCCCATTTTTTACACTTTTGCCATTTACCCTTTGCACTTTTTACACTTTTACACTGAGCCTCCCCACTAGGACGGTACAGCCACGGCGGAGCCTCCCCACCGGGGCGACTTCGCCACGGCAGGCCAAAAATTGCATTTTTCTAAATCGTCATCAAAATACGGCACGTTATCGTTCATTTTTCTTAAATCGTCATCAAAATACAACACGTTAACGCTATTCTACGTTCGTGATAGTTTCAAGATTAGAAAATGAAGCAAAGGGCAAAAACGTAAAAAAGCGTAAAAAATGGGGCGGTGAATAGCAAAAATGGGGCGGTGTTTAGCAATCCAGTTACATTTTTTAATCTTAATTATATAATGTGTGTATTAAATTATAAAATTATAAGAAATTCAATTCGACTTTTTGTTTCCAACGTTCTATTTAATTTTACCTTTTGTCTTTGTTTCCAATTGTTGTATTTAATTTTGCTTTGTCTTTGGTTTTAAATTTCCATTATTAAAATTTAGTATAATTTTTTATTTCAAAATTAATTAAAAATTTCACTTTAAATTGAATTATAAGTTTGTCAAATTGGTTTTAGTTGATGAACATGCAAATTTCCTTTACTATTATTTTTTGAATTTAATATTTTACTTTTAATTTCAATTTTTAAATGTCAATAAAAAGATTAAACTAACACTAACACATACAATACTATTGTTAGTGAAGCTCCATCTCTTCGTTATACAATGTTTTGCCGCATTCACTTTATTCAATTAGAAATTGTTGAGTTAGAAGAGTAGGTGATATTATGATTTTGATATCAAAATTTCATAAGATAGTTGTTATAATTTCATGAGGAGGTTATCAAGATTCCATGGTGTGGTTACCAAAATTGCATAGGATCAAGTTATTAAAATCTCTTAGGTTTGAAATTTCATAGGGTGATTAATTATCACAATTTTATAGAAAGATTATCAAAGAGATTATCAAAATGTCATAGCGAGGTTATAAGAATTTCATAGTGTGGTTAACAAAATTTCATTAAATATTTCATGGGGATGGTAACAAAATTTTATAGTCTAGTTACAAAATTTCATATGAAGGTTATAAAAGTCTCAATTTCATAAGGAGTACCAAAATTTGATAGAAGGTTATCAAATCTCATAGAGTGATTATCAAAATTTCATATAGATCGGATTATCAAAATTATAGAAAAATTATCAAAATTTCATAGTGTTATCAAATTTTCAAAGCGAGGTTATCAAAGTTACATAATGTGATTATCAGAATTTCATAGAGAGGTCAACAAAATTTTATAATGAGGTTATCAAAATTTCATAAAGAGGTTATCAAATTTTCAAAATGTGAGTACAAAAATTTCATAGTGTTATTTCTAGAGAAGTTATCAAAATTTCATACTATAGTTACCAAATTAAGAAGGTTATTAAACTTTTATTATGGAGTAATCAAAATTCAGGGAGGATATCAAAATTTCATATGAAGGTTATCAAAATTTCATAGTATGTAGATCAAAATTTCATAGGGAGATTAACAAAATTTCATAATGAGGTTATCAAAAAATCATAGAGAGATTATCAAAATTTGTAGTTATCAAGATTTCATAAGAAAGTTATCAAAATTTTATAGGGAGGTTTATCAAAATTTTATAAGAAGATTTATCAAAATTTCATATCGAGGTTATCACAATTTCATAGTGTGATTATCATAATTTTAAAATGTAATTACTAACAATTCATATGGAGGTTTTTAAATTTTCATAACGTGGTTATCAATATATCATATGGAGGTTATCAACATCTCATAGTGTTAGTTATTAAAATTTAATTGGAAAGTTATCAAAATTTTATATTGAGGTCTTCAAAATTCCTTAGGGAGGTTAATCAAATTTCATAAGAAGGTTAAAAAAATTATAAAAAGGTTCTCGAAATTTCATAGTATCGTTATTAAAATTTCATAGGAATGTTATTAAAATTTCATAATGGGATCATTAAAAATAGTGTAATTATCATAATTTAATAGAGAGGTTATCATAATTTCATATGAATATTTTATTTAAACACGTTGCGCCACGTGCAACGCACGTGAAATTTAAAACTAGTATATCTAAGGCCGATTTAGGTCATTTCTATAATGGGCCTCAATAGTAAAATTTTATCTTCAAAGCCCAATCCACCAAATTTAAAGATTTATCACAAGCAATTGCAACCTCGTACCTTCTAATTTGAGTATCTGTGTTTAAAAAAAAAAAAAAACCTAATTTGGATGACTGTTAGTTATGGCATGGGACTAATATCTTCGTGTCATCTCAAAGAAGATGCTAAGCTAGCTGGATTTACAAATCGAGACATAAATTGTCTCCGGACGTGTATAATCCCAATCTTTATTGATTTCTAATTAATTTTTATTGAAAGATTCAAGTACTTTTTATTTTTTTTTGAAAAGAATTATTTTGTATATGTCCAAAAGTAAATAAAACAATGATATACAATACCAAATTAATACAACAATAATCGCCATCGATATGCATACAATCTAAGATCAAATTCACTTTATTATTATTATTTATTTAATAGTTACAAGTTAACTTATCAACAATTATTTTCCATTCACAATACTCAAATTCGAGATCTTACCTGAGAGAAACAAGTATCATACCAACTCAACCAACACTTTATTTATTTTTTATTCATACAAACATAAAAATAACACACAACAACATAATTGCCTTTTATAGATGTTATTATTGAATCACACACATTTGGGCGCCTCAAAAGTTGTATAAAGCCTTGATTCCTTGAACATCATCAGCATGTAAACCCTTGCTCTCTCCAGGCTTGAAACTGGGATACATGATGGAACCCTCAACCGAGCTATGGTGCAGACCAAGAAGGTGTCCAATTTCATGCAATGCAATAGTCTCCAAGTGGTATGAACCAGCCGTTACATTTACAGACCAATTCCAACTTGCATCATAGTGGAATCTCCCATCAGTGGGTGCAAAAGCATGAGCCAATTGGGTTCCATCAAAAGGGTCTCCATCTCCATGATCACCACTTTCAAAACTGATTTTGATATCAGAATTTACATAATCCCCAATCCATGTAAATCTAAAATGTGTATTTGCAGCCCATGCTTGGAAAGCTCTCCCAACTGGGCCAATGGCATCAACTCGGGTCCCGGGAAGGAATGCGTAGGTTAGATCAAACTTTGAAGCTGGCCACTTTGGTTCTTGAGGGAAAAATGCATAGTGAGATACTCTATGGACTGATTTAGAGCCCTGCCTTTTCTTGCCAGAAACCATCCCGGTTGTTCCATTGATGATGTCTGCTACAGAACACCGCGGCGACATCATTTTTGACACGGTTTTAGCATCTAAGGTCCCAGTTGGCTTCAGATGGTAATTCAACTGGTAAGTTTTGATGGCAGACTCCAAAAATTCATCGAAATCATCATCGTTGGCATGAGTCTTGCTGTTGTCATAATTGCTCAAGTACCCATAATTATGAAGATATTTTTTGAGTTTGTGCAAGTCTTTAACATGTTCACCCTTGTGACATCCCTGCAGATGTTGGAGATACTCAAATGGGGAAGGTTTTCCGTCTTTCGAATGTGCTAAAACAGAGTGAAACAACAGGGGAAGGAGAAGGAGAAAGATGGTAAATGAGAAGAATGGAAGAATAGCTTTGGATGCCATGACTATGATGATTAATCAATGGTTATAGAGAGAAATTAATCTGTGTTTTTTATATTATAGCTTGTGAGCTACTTTTGCCTATTTATATAGCCAGTAGAAGAGCGTCTTAATTTGAGGAAGTCTCATTGTTTGAATGTTTGTTAATATACTTCGCTTGCAAATGTAGACAATTATTACTACAAAAATTATTGACGATTTCTAACCTATACTATATTTATTATTGGTTCCCTAGATTTGCATTTCAAGGGAAAAAAAAATACATCTTTCGATCAGTATAAAGTTTTTCATTAAGAATAGTACATAATTAATTCTTAAGAACCCATAAGAGGAAGGATGGTTTTTTTGTCCACAACCATAGCAGGCATACATTTGTAATTCAGAAAAGTTAAGTAGTACATTAAAAAACTAATCAAGCCATATTAGACTTGAAATTTTTTTTAAGGTTGAAAGGAACCAAATTTTGATTGAAATGTTATTTTATTAAGTAAAACTGATGCAGCCAGACACCAGTAAATTAATAAGAAAATTAGAACATGTGCAACTTAATTATGAAATTAAATAAAAAGTAGCAGTGCTACAAGAAAGCCAGCCCCCCTTTTTTATTTTTTATTTTTTTACATCAAAACAGAGGACTTTATTCATATCATGAAATTAAGAACCAAATACAAAGAATACAGAACAATTGTGTAACAGTTCAAAATTGCCAATTTAGTAAAAGACTAGCATCAACTGCGTCATAGCACCAAACTCCAGCAAAAGAAGATGGTTGATGAAGATGTCCATCAACAAATTTCATCTCCTTCTTTACTTGCTTGTTCATTATTATTATTATTTTTTTTTCAGATTTTCTTCCTTCTTGTGTGTTGCTTTAATTCTTCTATTTCGCAGAGTTTCTTTTTAGCTAGCTTTGCTGAACTCAAAATCTTCACGGGTTCACCAATTTTTGCTTTGCTGAACCAAAACACACAAAGCCACCCCCACTCAAATTTGTAAAACCCTTATTTATTTATAGGTATATGTAGTTGATAAATTTTGAAAATTGACCCCACTAAAAACTAAGTTTGGGGTCAATATATATACAACAAAAAACTTAATAGGGTCAATTTGTTATATTAATGAGAATTTGATGCTTGTGTGTTTTGGTCTTGCATTCTATAATCTTAAAGAGTCTAACAAAAACCAAATCTAACCAAACCAAGATTAAAATCTCTCTCTCTCTTTTTCCTCTTTTGAACTTGAATCAAACATATATTTCACAATATTATTCCTACAACTACAATTTAGTTTCTTTTACAATTTGAATATATAGCAACAAACTTTTGTGAACATAATATCTCTTTTTAGTCTGATGAATAAAATTTAACATTACATAACTTAATATATAAAAAACATATTTGCATTGTCCACCATAATACATTTACATCCCGTAATAACTTAAAGCTTTTAAGATAGAGTATCATCTAATAATTGCTGCTTATAGTTGCATCATATTTTCAATTTAAAAATTTTGTTGAAATTATAAACTCAGTTTGTTGAAAGCACACTTGTTGAGAGTTGAAACAATCTAATTAGATTTTCACTCTTAACCTGAAATAATTTAGTTTGTGAAAAAGAAGTCCCCGAAATAATCTAGTTTTGGATCATTAATGTATGAGGATATTTTAGTTTTTTTTTTATCATAGGATATTTTAGTTAAACAAACAATTATGTTGAAATAATTTATATTTACATATTGGTCTTAAGAAATATGTTAAGTTAAATAGACTCTTAATTGCATATGGAAAAAAAAAACTATTTCCACTAAATAAGTGTATCAAATAATTACCCATTTATAATTAGGGTAAAACCTTTTAATTTGATTAAATATTTTACGTACACACAAACCATGCTAAACAGGTTCAAAAAGTAGTGAGCCAATATCATGATGATAATTTTACCAAGTTTTTATTCTTGGAGAAGACAAAGTAAGGAATACCTCTGTTTTATTTTCTTCGAGAAGACATACATATATCGTAAGACTTTCTATGTATGATCCACAAATAAATCAAGCAATGCAAAGAAAAATTACAAAAATACAGCAATAATCGTCTTTTACATAATAAAATTCATAGAGATTTGACCCTCAAAATTAGTTGTATAAAGCCTTGATTCCTTGAATATCATCGGCATGTAAACCCTTGCTTGCTCCAGCCATGATGGATGGATACATAATGGCACCCTCAACCGAGCTATGGTGCAGACCAAGAAGGTGACCAATTTCATGCAACGCAACAGTCTCCAAATGGTATGCACCAGGGGTTACATTTACAGACCAATTCTCATCAGCATCATAGTGAAATCTCCCATCAGTGGGTGCAAATGCATGAGCCAGGGTTCCATCAGGGCCATCGAAAGGGCTCCCATCGCCATGATCAAAACTTTCAAAACTTATTACGATATCAGCATTTACATAGTCACGTGTCCTTCTAAATCTGAAATGTGTATTTGCAGCCCATGTTTGGAAAGCTCGAGCAACAGGGCTAATGGCATCGGCTCGGGTCCCTGGAAGAAATGCATAGGTGAGACGAAACTTAGAAGCTGGCCATTTCGGTTCACCAGGGAAAAATGTATAGTGAGACACTGAATGAACTGATTTGGAGTGACTTTTCTTGCCAGAACGCATCCCGGTTGTTCCATTGATGATATCTGGCACAGCGCATCGCGGCGACATCATTTTAGACACGGTTTTGGCATCCAATTTCCCAGTTGCCTTCAAGTGGTAATTTAACTGGTAAGTTTTGATGGCAGACTCCAAGAACTCGTCGAAATCGTCGTCATTGGCATGAGTCTTGTTTTGATCATAGCTCAAGTACCCGAAATTTTCTAGGTATTTTTTGAGTTTATGTATGTCTTTAACCTTGTCTCCCTTGTGACATCCTTGGAGATGCTGGAGAAACTCAAATGGGGATGGATTTCCATGTTTTGAGTGTGCTAAAACAGCCTGAAAAAGCAGGGGAAGGAGAAGGAGAAAGAGGGTGAATGAGAAAAATGGAAGAAAAGCTTTGGATCCCATGATTATGGTTAATTAAAGCAATAATATAGCTATTGAGAGGAATTAATCTATTTTTGCTGATTTGTGTGGAATGAGCTTTGTAAGTTTTTGCCTATTTATATTAGCTCGTAAGCAATAATAGCTATAGCTTGAAGGTCTGAACTGATCAGAATTTGAGTCGGTCTTTGTTTGAATGTTTATAATATATACTAGGTCTTGCAAATGAAGACTATTCTTGTACCATAAAATCGTTGACGATTTCTAAACCTTATAAAGATTGAATTAAACCATGCATCTTTCGATTAGTTTAAGGTAATTTTCTTTTTTGGGTTACAATTAGTTTATAGTTTTTTTATTAAAAAAAGTTATAATTCATATTCTCAAGAAACATATCTTATGAAGAAGGGATTTTTTTATATCCATAACCATAGCAGACATACATTTGTAATTAAGAAAGTTAATATTTAACCAAAAGAAATTATAAGTTAATATTCAAGCCAAATTAATTAGACTTGAGTTTTTTTATTTATTTATTTACATCAAGTAAATAATTACATTTCCATTTATGTACCAACAAAAAAAATCATTTTGATATGTTATTTAGAAAAGTTTACGCAAGAAGTCATGTTTATATCCATATCATTTCAAATAATTCACATAATAATTTTGAATTTGATTGGAATTAATTACAACAATGGATTACCACGACGGAATGCTGGTAATTTGCTAGTATATGATGTGTAATCATTGGGCTTATTGAAAAAATAGACCCCTTAATTATATGAAAAATGTCAAATAAGTCCCTGAATTTCAATTTTGACCAATTGCACCCTTGAACTCTCAAATTTAGCAATATAATCCCTTATGCTATGAGAAAAAGCCACGCCAACATTCCACATGGCCTGAAAATGCCACGTTTGCTTAGGGTAAATTTCGTGGAAAGGAATTTTTTTTTAAAAAAATACATTCTAAAGCATTTTTAGAAAACTTATTTTCATTCCGTCAGTCATTTATTTATTTTTAATTTTTTTTAATTTTCAGAAAATATACCCTAAAATGACATGGTATTTTTAGGCCACATGGTATTTTGACGTGGTTTTTTCTCACTGCAGATTGGTTTATCTGGCTAAATTTGAGAATTCAGGATTGCAATTGATCAAAATTGAAATTTAGGAACTTAGTTGATATTTTTTGTATCATTTAGGGGCCTATTTTTTCAATAAGCTATCATGAAGTCATGTTTATATTATATTCCATATCATTCAAATAATTCACATAGATATTGATTAAAACGGTGAATTTTATAACATCGTAATTTTGATTGAAATTAATTACAACAATAGATTATCACACGACGGAATGCAGGTAATTTGCTAGTATATGATTTGTCATCATTGTGCTATCATGAAATTCATTATACTATTTGTTAAAAAAGAAGAAAAAAGTAATTAAATAATATCTGGTTAATAATTAGGATTTGGCGAATTTTTTAATGTAGTAATAATTGTTTAGAAAAGGGATTAAATAAAAAAAGCAGCCAGAGACCAGTACATTAATTGAAGAAAAATAAATTTAAATTCAATTTACGGAATCAAATGAAAAAGCAGCCAGGTAGCCGGCTACAAACAAACTGCCATATGCTGGTCAGAAAATCCTTGGTAAAAATGAAAAATCCGTTGGTATAAGCATAAAAGGTCTATACCAACAGTCAAAAGAGCTATTTCAACAAAAAATTTACCGCCGGTAAATGCCTTGTCGGTATAGGTCTATACTTACGAAAAATGGCACTGTCGGAATAGGGTCTTGAGTTATACCAACAGATTTTTGGGCGTTAGTATTTTACTTACCGTTGGTATATCACCTTTTACCCTTGCTCAACGTTGAAGTCTATACCAACGCCTATGTGTGTTGGAGGCGTTGGTATATCAAACCTATACCAACAAAATTGGCCATAGGTATAGATCTTAAATGTTTTCAAAAAATAAAAAAATAAATATTTGCCACCTGAACTAATGAACAAATATGAAAGTAATTTTATTAAAAATTGGAGTAGTTATTACCAACATTTTATTCTCTAGTACAAACTTTAGAAAGAAATACAGCAAAGAATCACAAAGACATACTACTTCAAGTTTCAAAGTGCCTTTTTGTCTTGGCCTCTTTTCGATAATCCTTGGTCAACCCAGCAAAGGATCACTATTTACAAGCAGAAAACAGTTTCTGAATCGATTCGGCACCTTCACCCATATTTAGACTCCATTCTTGATTGTCACAATTTCCATTGCATTGAATAATTTGATCTTCCCTCACATCCTGATGCAACTTAAAATTCCCAAGTTACTAGGCAACTATATCTTAGAAAACACAGCATATACAATTTGTCATAATCACAAAAACAGAAGTAGTAGATATAAGTGAACCAAATAACTCTAGTTAAACACATTTTATATAAAATAATATGAAAGATAATTAAGTCATCAGGATTTATCACAACTTATGCTGACAAGAAAATTAAATTACAAGACAAGGCATATATTGACCAAAAATTTCTTCTTCATCAGAAGGAATTTTCCCTTTTGACAAGCATCTAATAAACAAGACTGCAAGCTTTGCCCCACAAGTAACCTAAAAATTTTCATTCCCTTAGTTTCAGAGTAATGTATTGAGTAGTAAAGGGCAACGTTTAAAAAGACCAGCATAAAATGTTTCCTCAGGAAATTTTAATACAGCTACTAGTTTCAAGCAATTATCAAGTAAAATCCGATCTACAAAATCTAGAATCTAAACTGATACATAATCAAGAGAATTCTAGCAAGACTTCTATAGAAAGACAAAAAGTAGGCCAAGATTGTAATCAAACCATAGAGTACTTACATGGCTATGGCTGCCACATTTACTGTGTTTCCTGCTTTGGTTATTTTGGTTATGGCTGCCACTTCGACGACTCCTGCTTTCTTCCCATTGAAAAGAGACAATTGAAACATCGTATTTTGAATCAAGAAATGCATAGGTACAGTGTCATAAGATTACATACTTCAGGTTCTAAAGGGGAGACAAGCTATAGGAAGCTATAATTGCCATGCATTTCAAAATCAGAGTCACCATAGTTCAATTATTATCTAACTAGTAAATGCATATATGTATGTATTAAGTCAAAGTGCTATAGTTATCATTGAATGATTACCCGATGAGTGAGCTAGTCAACCAAAAGTCTACCACTAAGACCTGCATACATAAACATATAAAACAAGCCAAACAAAGAAATTGTCCAGTCACAATTTCGATAACTACACACAAAATCAGTATAATTATACAACTTGTTCAAATCCACATGTAATGTTCATTCAATTGTCATAATGTCCTAAATCTAGAAAAACTCACTTGAGATATGCAAAGAATATAGAGCATTCAAATTACTAAGTCTGGAGAAAGAAACACCATCTTGGCTCTGCAACTCCAAGTATGAGTAATGGCTATCCTCCAAGAATTGA